>JAANSM010004593.1:0-11131 GCA_036850725.1 Orchesella villosa
TCATGATCCAGTTGGTTATACTAATAGGATGTATGATAGTTTTAATTCCAATTGATAGCAACATGACATGAAAGAGAAGAGACACGAACTATCTTTGCATCGTAATTGATCGGAAATGACAAAATGATAATAATATGACAATCGTTGTAACAAACCAAAAATAGCGACGATAGCACAAAAACACGATTCAAGGATGCAGATACCTTTTATTAATGTGAGTTACACAAATGTTTTTTTCACAAAGGACGTGCTGACACTAACATAAACACCTAGTTTCAATCAAATATATTTATGTTAATTTAAGTTCTAAACAAATCACAAAAAATTAGCAAGTATTATTTAATTTCATACAAGGTTTGTCTCATATAAGTATAACGAAACTCACACTATATGTATATTACGTTAAGTTTCAATCATAATTTTACTTAGCACCATGTACCTGAAAAATACTGCGTACGTGATTACCCCTACGACCAAATTTAGTAACAATAATAAAACAGTTTGGCCGTGGAGAATCACGATAGAACTTATTAGAAACTAAACCTAAGATTATATAACTTACTCAAACAGAACAAAAATATCACTGGTAGATTATCTGAAAACAAAATTAGGAACCCGTCTTTTTTTCTTCAATTAATGTCTAATTGTAATGACGACGTATACACATACAAACAAACATACATTCATGGGTAAGTACGAAATCATGCTCACTCTAACTAACTCTTAATAATCATGCAACAGAAACACATTTTCAATACCCAAAAAATCTCAGTCTTATCCCCAGAAAGATAAACCCTCAGAACAATGAAATAAATGCATAGTATTTAACATAGCACCAAAGAACTGGACTCTAAATTAAAGCTAATAAATATTAATAAATAAAACTATACTGATCCTCAATTTTATGAATTGCTAGACGATTCACGTCAAACCAAAGTCTATTTACTTTGAAACATGAGCAAATGCTCGAAGAGAAAAATACGTTGGGAATTTTAGGCATATTTTTTAATATTTTAATAAACTGTGCTTGTGCATGCGTCACATTGTACTTCTTGTAATTTCCCGTATGAAAATAGCTACTAAACTATGAGTTACATACCCTACATGACCTATGGCGCTGAATTTCTCATTTATTTGTACGATGGTAAAGCTGGTATTAGGTGAGCTTTGTTTCTGCAAATTCCAACAAATCAATATTTGCTACTCATTTGAGGGACCCCTGATTCCTATTAGTAGCAGGGCTTGAAGGGGGTGTGTGAGTCTTGGGTTTAAAACCCGCACCTAGTTTGGCAGCGAGGCGCTTTGGTGGTACCGGAGGAGTTGACGACTGGGACACAGAAGGAGACTCTCCACTGCTATTTGATCGCACAGGTCGAACTTCTTCACGGATATTTGGCACAATAATTGACAAAGTGTTAGGTTTAAAGGGCAGAATTCACAGGAACGACACAGGGAAACAACACACATGAAACGAAAATCAAGCGAAACAAAACAATGAGTTAGTAAAATAAAGACAAATAGCAAACAGAAAGAAGGATATGAATTCATAAAAGATCCAGGCATCCACATGCAATAACGTCAGTCTTGATGTTTATCACATTTTGGTAGTTTACTTTTTAGGCACAATACTAAATCTTTTTGGAAATATTCGCCTCTTTTCTGGAATATTTTAAAATAATACCGATTTAAAGTTATAAAAATAATTGCGCAAATTTAACTGGGTTTATAAGGCTCTACCGCTGAGTTAACATTTGGCGTTAAACAAAATTATGTTTATAATGCAAGTGCGTAAGAAAACTGCATGAAAGTTATTTCAGATCTGCTAAAACTATGAATAATATGCCTGAAACTAAAGATTAATTTTACTACACTACTGTATATGTGGATTTAATACATCAACATTAAGTACAACTCCATTCCGTTTCTTACCCGGAGGAGAAAACGGTGCATCATGGTATGGACCTTTGTTGCGAAATGGAACAGTTGGAACCGATGATTCCAAATGTAGTACTGTTGATAGCTGATTAGACTGAGATGAATTTGCAGTAATCGTCGATGCAGTTGTTCGTGTTGACGAAGTAAAACTTGTGCCTATAAACATAACCAGAAGTTTTCGTTTATTCTGTAAAGGACTATGAAAACGACGTGTTCCGCTGTCCAATGCACATTACCTGATGCTCTATTTGTATGACCAGACTGAAACGTAGACGGAGGTAGCACCGGTGAGAAGACATTTGCAGTAAACGTCTCAAATGTGGTCCGGGACTTGTGGTTTCGAATAATAGTCGAAAGTGATTTGCCTCTTTCTTCGAAACTGTAAGAAAACAACAACAGCGTTAGTCTCACAACCTGCATATAGTCTCACACGTCGAATTCTTTTCGGAATCAATCGAAATTTTACGACGTACTGGTGCTCAAAGAACTGCAATGAAGACCTTCTTGCACGTGATGCATTAATTGCTGTAGAACGAACCAACATAGCCAAAACATCCTTTTCAACAACTGCTTCATTGTAAAGAGGTCCGAAATAAGGTACCTAGTAGATTTAAAATAACATTTAGCATTCAAAGATATTAAGTACTAAAGTTGAATCTACGATAGAGAACAAACTTACTTCTGCTTTTCGAGATATCTGAACTCTGTACAGTCCGAACTGTAGTGGGTATATTACAATTAAAACGTCACAGAATTCTGTTGGGATTATATCGCGACGATAATCTCGGTTGTGCTCAGACCAAACTATGTGAACTTCGTCGTTTCCTAAATGTCTTGTCTACAATAACAGGGCATGACAAAATCGGTTAGTTAATATCGCTGATATTCAAACCTTGCTGTTTGAAGCCAATAATAACCAACCTTTTGAAGCAAGCTTTCCTCTGAGCTTGACGGCATTCGAGTCGCAACATGAAATATTACTTCTGTAAAAGAAGTCGCATAATAAGGAGCAGTTTCACCTGAGCTTTTATTTCGCTGTAGTCCACCCATGAATCCGGAATGACTCTCAAGCTCAACTTCCCACCCCAAGCCTACAAGTAAAAGTCGTATAAAAAAGCCTATTAAGGCTGTAACGAATAAATATAAGCAAAGTCAACACATCTGCTAACCTGCAACAAAATCTTCATACGATTCGCTTCCTCCGGTATTAGATAAAATTGAATGCTTGTCTTCCTGTCCTTCAGCTACATAAATAACAGCTATCTTGTGCGTCTCTCGACATTTCTGTGCATTTACAAAGTCATTGTGTCAATAGAAATCTCATAATTTTAACATAAACCCGCATAATTTCAAATGTGTTTTCACATACCTGTGCATCTAGATGTTTCAACTCACGCAGAAGTTTTTCATCTTTCTGTAGCAAATCAACTGTAGATCGCTTTTCCCAACCTGTTAAACCAAGATGGCTGAACAATCTGCTAACCTGCAACAAAATCTTCATACGATTCGCTTCCTCCGGTATTAGATAAAATTGAATGCTTGTCTTCCTGTCCTTCAGCTACATAAATAACAGCTATCTTGTGCGTCTCCCGACATTTCTGTGCATTTATAAAATCATTGTGTCAATAGAAATCGCATAATTTTAACATAAAGTCGCATAATTTCAAATGTGTGTTTCACATACCTGTGCATCTAGATGTTTCAACTCACGCAGAAGTTTTTCATCTTTCTGTAGCAAATCAACTGTAGATCGCTTTTCCCAACCTGTTAAACCAAGATGGCTGAACAGGCGCCGGCTAAGCATGAAACTGGACCCACACATAATACTTTTTGTTGAAGCTGCAAGTGATGATAGATTTTCTTCGTGATCGCTGATAATATCTATTTCTGACTCCGCTTCTGTCGATACTGGCATGGCTTTCATGCTAAAAGAAATTATCCAAATATAAAATGGTTCGTTTCATTTGCGCAAGTCAACATTTTTAAGGGTTTCAAGTTACTTACGTAGAGTCCATATCAAACTTCATCAAGAACTCCATTTCCATGTTTCTTTGATTAACAACTGCTGCGACTACATCATCTTCAGCATCTTGAGACAATGATGGAGGTGGGTCCCAAGGGGAAGTAAGTGGCTCACCCACTCGAAGTAAACATTCAGGGCTAGAGTAGCCAATGTACTGTAAAAGCTATACAAGAAAATATTTTTGCATTATAACTTAAATATTCCATTTAACGAAAAGTGCATTAAAACTTGCACACTGCTTTAACATACATCATCCAAATTATCCAAATCATCAGCAGAATTTTCGACTGTAGGTAAAATCCCTGTTTGTCGTCTTCTAAGCGTTAGCCTGGGCCCCATTTGAGGGAGAAAGCTGCCTGTCATTCCCGAAAACAAATCTTCTGGCTGTTGCGAAAACGACGCCATAATTGGAAGCTCATCGTCTGCATACAAAATGCAAGGAATTAAATTTACATATGATGATACGATACGAATAAGATTAAACGGAAATACTTTAGTAAGTACCTTGTGAAGTGGGAGGAGCACAGAGATGAGCAGCATCCCAAGATGCCTTACCACTTAAATCTCGTAAAATAATTCTAACTAATGTAGGCGTGGTGGCAAATCCTGATGGAATTCCTCCACCAAGACCGTCTTGTGCAGGTAACTCAACGATTGACAGCAGAGTATTGCTGTTCAATGCAAATAGCTATACACAAAAAAAAGATCAGCAACCCAAATTAAATTAAATGAAAATATACACATGCAAGAACATTAATGAAAGTTTTTGAAAAAAATACATTACTTGTATATTTGGTAACGAAAACACATATGCATTAAGCTCATCTAGCTCAGAAGTAAGTCCTGGTAAGTCATCGTTTTCTGAAACAATTGAACCACATCGTGCAGCTCCGTTGGCCATCGGAAAATGACCAACTTGCGTAAGCAAATGTAACAATAGCTGCAAATGAAAGGTATAGTTTTCTTGTCACTAATAATTTTCAAAGTTGTTTAGTTGTTTCAAACTTAGAAAATAAGATTTCGTTACCGATCGTGCAGACAGTCGGACGGTTTCGATATCCTGAATAACAGGATGTGAGTTTGTACTTTCAGAACGGGCGAACACATTTTCTTTACCTAAGCTCCGTAAATTAGGATCAACGTTCTGTAATGTGAAGGAAATCCATTTTAAGTAAATATAGTAAAATCACTGTCAAATAAAACGTGAACTGTTAAGCAGGCCCTAATAACAAACCTGTAGATCATCAAAGGGAATGCTAGGATCAAAATCTTCTAGGCTGGTTAAGTTAACACCATGGGATTCACCTGGGGACTGATAACCCACTGATACCATATAAAGAACCTGTGGTTCGACAAAAATATGAATTTCCAGCACAACATGACACTAATTCTTCTCAATAATCCATTACTTTAAACTATAATTGTACCTCAAATATGCAAGTCAGCAAAGATGACTTATCTTGATCATAAGATGATATAAGTGACTCAATTGATAATCTCATACACCATTCACCTAGCGTTAACATTAAAGAAATTAGCAGACGTTTCTCAGTTTCTACAGGTTTTCCAGATGTCCATCCTGAATTTTTCATCGGTAGGGCTTGTTGCAGGCTCCATTTTAAGCCCAAAATAATTTTTGGTATCAAATACGGAAAAAAGCTAGAAACCTCATTAGCAAAATCCGCTAATAGGAGCAATAGGTCTGACGCTACCAAAGCCACACTTCGGTTTGCCACCTACATAAGAAATGTGAATGTTAGCCAAACGATTACTTAAATTAAAAGAATCAAAACGACTTTGTAACAGATTTTCGTACCCGAATAGAAGCAAGAAGCAGAGAAAACACAATTGAAATTCTGTTGTTCATGTCAGCCTCCTCTCGTTGGTTCATCGGCAGGCCATAGTTTTTCAAATCTGTAAGCTCCTTGCAAATAAACACTGTTAGCGATTGCAAACAAATTGCTCGGGCATGGGATGTTTGTTCCACTTTTGCAAAATGAATCAGGCATGTAAGTGCAACATCCTATAACAAAGACAAAAGAACGATGTTACAAACGTCTTAAAATAACTTTTTATGCCAACAATTTCATTAAAACATACTTTAACAGATTGTGGCGGTTGAATAAGCTGAAACATCGAAGAATTCGGTTTAAGTATCTGCAAGTTTTTGCAAACTTCTGATATTGCTAATACGGTGCCTAATATAGTGGAAGCCTCCATTCGTGGTGCCTTTTTGAGATCATCCGTAGTTAGAACCGAATGAGCAGCTTGACAAAAGTCTAGCAAAAGTATGGAGAAACCTGGCAGCATCTTAGAAACAAACTTGCATCCACACCTTTTTACTATTTCGTTGATAACTTCCTGTAATTAAAATATTAGTTTTTCTTAAACAGTTAAGTTCCAGAACATAATACGTAATGGTTTGAAACTCATCAAAGAAATATACCTGTTGATTCGATATAACTATTTTATGCAGGGACCCATAGTATTTACTCAGATATTCTTGAGTGAAAGGAATGTCGTGATTATTCATTGTTATATCACATAGAAGCGCAGTTGCTAATATTTTTCCTCTGTAGAATTCGTCCGATAACTCAAGCGCCTGTTTTCATTCATAAATCAAATATTGTACATACTCTAAAATAATTTGACTGCATGCATGATGAGAAAATACGTAGTATGTAGTACCTGAAAGCACCACGGAGAAAATAACTGTAATGGAGGACAAAGTTCAGGAGGTTTCGGTGTGATTATATTATCCAAGCTGATTCCTTGATTTTGACGTATCTGAAATCAATCAAAGTTATGCCATAAGAAACTAAACTTCAGTTTGAATTACAATATGCAATGTACATATTTACGTTTTGTACCTTCAGTAAAGTGTTCCAAATATCTGTAACAACTTGGAAAAAGTGTGCATGCGTTTTAGGATTTGTAAAATCGTTTACATTTCCTAAAATTCCAAGCATCCTTCTCCACAAAATTGCTGCAACACTTGGAAGCCAACCTTTCACTGGACCGCCAGCAATTACCCCTTTCGCTTCTGCCGACTTCGTTACAGCTTCCATATTACAGTCTAAAATCAAATGAACAACATATTGTAACTGTAAACTAATATATGCTATCACACAACTTCAAAAATGCCTTGCAGTTGGTCATGGACATAGAACTCGTACCTAAACTATTATTATCTCCATCTATATGAATCGTAGAAGTGTTTTCTAGACTTGTGTTAGACGATGAAATCTCTGCCCAATCTGGATGAAGCATTCCGGTTTGATTGAAGTGACCAAAATGTGAAATAAACTTCCTGATGGAATCAGCAGATCTGGATCTCTTCCGTAACCGATTTTCGGGATGCAAGTAATGATCACTGACGTCTTCAGTTTTTGAACCGGCCACCGGAGGGTGGTCTTTAGCATGGGTACCTTTTCCTTTGCCATTGCCTTTCAAAATGGCCAAAATATTTCCTTCGCTCATACTTCTCCTTAGTACTAACTTCTTCTGGGGATGTGGAGTTAATGGAGAAAATATCAACGACTTTCTATCGGACGAAGCTCCCGAACTTAAATTTCGAGTCCTTAGTTGCACTGAACTTGCTGCTTTGAAAAAATGGATTACCAGTATTATCACTACATTTATTACGAAAAATAGGAAAATTGTGTGAAGTAGACCACTTACGTAAAGTGACGTCAGTAATTCGTTTGACAGCTTCCTTCGTAACTACAGACGATTGTGTGCCATTGCCTCCCCCTCGTCGCTTTTTTGACTTCTGCTCAGTTAGCCTATCTAACGGTAAATTAGCTAAATCTAGATTGTACACATGTCTTGAAAGCACTCTTGTCAACGTTTCCATTGTTTTCTTGAAATTAAAAATCATCAGACGCTCAATACACAAATATGTTAACATCACCAATTCTTTGGGAGTAAATGTATTAGGTACACTTACAGACCACTCCGTGATCAGCTCATCACAAAAAGTTAGTTGCGACAACACTCCCTGCAACTGATCCCACAATTCTGCAGTAATTGGTACATTTAAACTGGCCTTAACCCAACTGACAATTAAAGTTTGGAATAAAGCGGATGCCAACTTTGATCCTAGTGTGTCTGGATGTTTTAAACCGGAATGTGGTTGATTAACATCAAGAACTTTAGATGTGACGTGCAGTAATACAACTAATAATTGCTCCCTATAATACGATGACAGTAAGTTAAACAACCAAAAGTTATATCATGGTCATTAATATATTCAACTTTTATACAAATTGGAAAATATATTACCAAGTTTTGGCTTCCATTCGCGTGTTCATAACTGCATATCGATAAATATTTAAAACCCTTTTGCAAACGTCCACTTGCTCCTCTAATAGATGAACTGCAGCTTCGTGCTTGGGAATTTGGAACAATAGAAAAACGGCTGCAGAATTGCAAAAGAATACTTGCAAAACTTTCTGAGCACCAGCTCTAAGGAAAGAAAGGTACTCTTCGCGGTTGTTGTTGGCGTTAATCCCTACCGCTCCGCAGTAGGAATCTGTTCTTAACCTATTTTTTGGTGGTTCAAGACGCTCTTTGTTTGCTTCATCTTCTGTTGTAAAATCAGGCTCTAGCATAAATACAGGTAATTCAGGCACCTAGAAAAAAGGAAATTAAGGAATTATAACACGTGATAATAGATACTAAGAGCATACTCTGCGATTATGAACATGATACAGTTCTTACATTCATTTGGATCCAATCTTTGTATACACAGATCACTCTTCTTATAGCTACAGTGTGAACGAAATTCATTAGCAAAGCTCGTCGAAATACTTCGTGCAGAAAGTTAATGTTCTCTCTTGAGCCTAATATAACATCTTTGGCAATCACGTTTGCATCTACATCACTAAAAAGATCAATTTAATTAGTTTTTTATCTTCTCAAATGTTTCTATACTTTCAAGTTAAGACATAATAACGCTTATAGAATGCATACTTATGAACACTGGAATATGACGTAATGGAATCTCTATCACCACCAGATAGGGAAGAAGGAGGTGTTGATTGATTCCTGACATCATCCGAATGGTGATGATTCCCTTGATCTGGCTGCATGTTGGACCCCCAACTTTTAACCAGACAAAGAATGATTTTTAGCTTTAAACTCAACCAACACCACACTGTAGCAAATTAAAAATCTACTTACAATCCTTGAGCCGATGTCAACTCCATTGCTCTGTACACAGAATGAGCGTAATTGGCCAACCATTTTACAAATACTACCTGACACGCAAAAATAGGGTTATTGGACAAATCTGCACACTTTCTAGGTTCCGGAAGCTCTGTCGAACAAATAAGTAAACTGGTATTCAAGCTGACTACATGCCTGTGTATGTGTTAAACAAGTCAATAATAATTATGTTTGTACCCAAGTTTGGCTTGTAGATGTCCGTAATAATTTTAAATTCGCCGAATATCCGGGGTAAATAATACTCTTTAAATCTCTCATACAGAAACTCGATACTTTTCCCCCACATTGGGCTACCTTCATTCCAATGTATTCTTGGTGCTTGTGAAACCATAAAATCTAACAAAAGCTCCATAAAATGAGATGATAGGTCTTCAGGTTGTCTTTCACCAGGACTAGCCACCAGAACAGGAGTAATTTCGAATGGAGCTATTCCCATCGAAGGATCTGAAGGTGGGGGCCAACTTTGTATTGCTCCAAGACCAGGTACTAACGAAGCAAACATAGAGTGGACGTACACTGGTGCAGCGGTCCCAAGGCACTGATACCACATAATAAAAAGCCTAACCAGAAAAACCGTTTCCATTAACTTAACAAGTCTTGTATAACGAAAATGCATGGACCACATACAATAACAAAGTTATGTACCTAATAGCCTCTCTCCTTAGTCGAAGTGAATTTGCTGGATGATTAAGCTTTGCCATAAGCCTTGACATGGAATGCAACTGCCATCGACAATGAAGTAGGTCTGGAAGCAGCATCAGTAACCTTTCTAAGAGGTGTAGAACGCTATCCAGCTCCTCTCGTTGAGCTCGATGGACTGAAATAACAAGATATTCGGCAATTTAGGTTTGGAATACTTCAAGCATGTTCAATTTACAAATGTACTTTAACAAAGAACTGCATTTAACGCGTGATGCTGTAATTATGTATGTGGTTGTGGTGATCAGTATTTAAATGCTGTTCTGTAGTAGAGAGCGATGTACTGTTGTAAAGGAAATACGTGTTTTGATCATCGAAGCACGTTCGTTTCCTACAGAAGCATGTAACATTACAATAATGTTAAAAATCAATCAACAGGTTTTAAAAACTCTACAGGTATAAATATATGTCATTATAAAGTCAAAAAATATTACGAGGCTTATGGTATGTCAATTCAAAAACAAGTTGTCTCTTAAAAGTCGTGTTAGTTAAAACCCAAATTGGGATTGAGAAATGATACTCATAACCACAACCAAAAAGCTACCTTAAATATGCAGTCTGCAAATGCTATGCAATGTGAAACATGCAACAAAGAAAAACCAAAGCATGTGAATACATAATTTATATAGCCAATAGTAGATCACACTATCGCATCGTACATACAAACTATATAAGAACCATGAATAGTTACTACAATACAAACGCGACTTCCGTTTCCAATTGTAAACTGAACTTATGGGCTTTGGCTACTCATTCATTATGAGCACAAAATGACAGAAGAGTACTAGAACACTACAATATCAATTATTGTAAGTACATACACATTACACTATACTATACACTAAGTATTTACTTAGGAGTGCTGATTTTAAAGCAATCATGAGATGAGAATTTAAACATTTTAGCATCAAACAAACACGTATAATAGAACTTATAGATTTAAAGATTCAATTTGTATATATACGACTATCTATGGAAGAACTACAATCTTGGGGTAGCGAATAAATGAAATGTGCTTCATATTTCATATTTACATACATGCATGTTTTTGGTGGGCCAAGGCTATATAGTCAACTCAATTGCTTCGAAATCATAATTACTACAAATAGCAAAATGATTAGCAAAGCATTACAACAATCTACACGCAACAGTGTCATACAATCTTAGGCAATTTAGCTGCAATTTGTAAGTCTTAACAAACCATACGCAAGCAAGTGCATCTAAAAAGCTACCCACAATCCCATA
>JAANSM010004594.1:0-11130 GCA_036850725.1 Orchesella villosa
GCCAGATATGCCATAAAAACCCATTTTTTACAGCATATTTAACAGCATATTTTGGTCATTTTAACAGCATACCAGCATGCATATTTTGCCATTTTATACAGCATATTTATCCGGGCCCTAATGATTATATATGATAAAATAACGTTTACATTAGCACTAAACTACAGCCTTGCAGCTTTGTTTTAGAGGAAGGAAACCAGAAACTGAGATATGTTTTCCGTTTGTTTTCCTTTTATCCGATGCTTGCGTTTCCTTTGGATGAGCAAGTCGACTGTTTTTTAGCTATTACAATTCACGCTGGTCATAATCATGTACATAGCAAACTGACCAACCAAGAAGTCAAACAAACTGGACGGGATGTATACTATATAACATTTCTGCAACTGACGATGAAATTGCTAGAACAAAGTGAATGCTTGTATATTGTATTGTTGGTGAAAAGAGGCAGCATTAGAATCCTTGAGCATGTGTGTGTGTGGCGTAGTCTTTATTTACAAACAATGGAATAGATGCATATTTTCGCCTTGGAATTTAGTTTGGAAAAGGGGAACACAAACAGACTGAGCTTTTGTTTTCAGTCTTGTTCACAAACCGTAAGAATATGCTTGGAATTTGAGTGAAAAACAAATAGGAATAGCAGATCACAGCCAAAGCACATATGCTATAACTAACAGCAGTTTATTCATTCGCTCGTGCATGCTTTCATTCACATGAGAGAGTTTGTATATTCATGTTATGCTTATGCTATGTTCTATGTTGAATTCGAACTCATTTTGCTTTGTTTTCTTGATGTCTGCGTGAGATAGGCCGTGTTTGAGACATTATAATCTGATCTGACCAAGATAAGCCCGATGCGCGACGTGTTTTAAGCCTGCTTGAAGGATTGTGTGATTTTTAAAGTCTCTTTCTGATGCTTTTAGCTTTTAATCTTCTTAGCTACTGGAAAAGAAGGTTGCGTTCCGTTCCGATTGCGAAGTACAGATTGCTAAACAAACGCGAAAAGACGATGATGAGGCAAGCCTTGAGATGTGGAGATGGATGAAAGTTTCTAAGTATCATAAAAAGTTTTTAATTACATTAGCGTTTCAGCAATCTGTCGACGATACGTTGATATTCTTATTGTACTGCATATAGTCATTCCGTTTACGGGAAGCCATTTAATCGAGTTTAAACAAAGTTAAGTTGGTTTACTCATGTATATCCATGTTCCCTTCAATCAATTGCCAATTGGAAGTCATTTCATGACCATTCCAGCTAAGCCAACAATAAATGACAAAATTTAGGTAGCTAAAAGTATTTCCTTTGCTATCCTTCAACTTGGTGCGTGATTACTGATTTGTAACTTCAGTTCAAAGGAAATGTTGCAAAGTACTTCAAAACTCCTTTTTGGTACGAGAGACGCGTGATGTTTAGATGGAGGCAGTTTACAGATTTTTTTAGTCAAGTGTTTGTATGAAGTAAGTAGAAACGACGTTTTTGGAATTTGAATCTTTGAAACAAGATACTTTTCCAGACGACTCTGAGTTGACGACTTGAGTCACCATCATCTTCACCGTTGAGTATGTCTGAAAGGTCATAAAGTTCACATGAAAGAGTCTTAATTCGTGGAATGCATGTCTTGATGAGAAAAACATACACACACCCACATAATTTTATTACATTCACAACTTTTGCAAAATGGGAACACGAAACGGGGGAAATAAAAATGGACCTAGACCGAAATTCCTTTCGCAATAGAAATGAGAGTAAATACTACTGTGCTAGTTTTCCTTGTGAAGAAACAAACAGGCATATCCTCATCCTCTCTTCGCAATTTCTCCTTCCACCCCATAAAAACTTCAGTTTCAGTTAGTTTTTCTACTTTTTCATTAAAAAACTAAGTAAATGCTTATAATTTACTGCGAAAAATGTGCTGTTTCGTGAGTGTAAGTGGTGGTAGTGGTGTAGAGCCGAGTAGCGGCGGAATGCTTTGTATACGGACACAAGTTTAAACAAAAAGACATTTGGAGGAATTACATGTCTTTTCATTGTTAATACATAGAGATTCTAAATAAGCATACTGACAACTGACTTTTCTAATGCGAATACAAGAATTTCGTCTAAGTACAGGAAGCATTGAGAATTTGTGAATGGTTGTTAGTAGAATGCCATAACATAACGGTTGTGGTATTTTCCAGACTCAAAAGGATCTTTTTTATTTTTTATGTGCTTTCTTTTTCTTTTGCAGCAGAAACATAAAATGTACTACTGTTTCATAAATCTAATGACTTGCAAGAAGAAGAACATATTTTAGAAACTTCGTTGAGAAATAAGTAGCATGACATACTAACAGATTTTCCATATAACTTCCAGGGGAGGGGAATTATTTAAAAATAATTTCTATTCAATATTAGCATAAAGTACTTTCTTATGTTTAGAAGATATAAGTACATAGAGAAATATCTCTTCAAAAACTCAAGCCAGTAAAGCTTGAACAGATGTATGGACCAAATGACACGAACAAAATTACTTGTAATTATATTCATTATTTTTCATTTACTTGTCATACTCCTTGAAAGCTATCGTTGTTAGAGGATTTGAAACTCTGAAATAGAAATGCAAAAAAGGTTTAAAGTAGCAGAAGTGCTGCCGTGTTCGTTTGTCTGTGGTCTGTATGTGTCACAGTTGTCCATTGGCCATTAATAATTTGTAACTCTTTGGTTTTGTTCAAACGAAATTAACCACAGCTCTATTATAAGGTCCTTGATATTAACAATCCTACATTATTCATATTACTTGAAAGCTTACGTGTCTTTAGAGTTTCATTTAAAACGGACATAAACTCGTAGCATGAAATGAAGGATTAAATGATATACTGTGTATAGCAGTGTAGGCATAATTTTATTATAAAAATCGGTGTTTCGGGTTTAATGAACTTTGATTACTTTGATTATCGTGTTTAATGTGGGCGTTGATTGAGTGAATCCGTATAATATGACTATTGGTATGATGTATTATGAAGTGAAGGGCTATCACTTCCATTACATACATCACCAAGTTCCTAAATAATAAAAAATAGTCGCAAGTTGCTTTTCTCACCGTTACCACATCTTTGGTTATGTTTATGAGTATGGTTATTTTCCTACTCTAAAGCATATTTACCCTTCTGGAATGTGATGGATGTTTTGCCCCGTTTTTTGTCAAAGTTAAGCTGGTGATGTATTAAATACAAAGTACGTATATTAGAGGTAAAGTAGGAGTAGACATAGAGTTATATGATATGTCTTATTAGCATAATGTAAGCCTTCAAAAATAATGCATTCTTACTCGTCTGTGTCTCTCTGAAAACAGAAATGGAATAAAATTTTGCAACTGAAGTTAGAGTAAAAATATACCACTATATACGAGCCATATCCCACCAACCGATCTTGCGGATTACTCTAAGCACTAAGGAAGTGCATATGATTACAGTAACATAGCGTTGTAAAGTTCAAGCATATTTGACTTGTCATCATGAGTGTAAAGTTACACTGTTACACAAGTTGGTATTAACAGACGACTGACGACAAATGGGCTTCAGTAATTCACTTTAGTCATAATAATAAACTTATGCAAACTTGTGTCATATGTTTAAACATATGGGTAAATATGTACAATTATTAACTCCAGATATAGGAGAACTGGAAATCGCTGACTCAATGGCTTTTTTTGCTTTGGAAATAAAAGTTATATTGCACTCGTATGCATGTTTGGAGAACCGAATTGAGTTCCAAATCATTAAGTTTGATGAACTACTGATGTACTCCACATCACCCTTAAAATGCAACTTATTTTTTGAGATATGATATGGTGAGTTGACCTAATCAGTTATTAACGAAACATATTTTTTGTGTCGTTTTTCAGGATGAACGAAATCAAATTTTGACCACCAACTGCTGGCTGAACCAGGTAAGAAGTCTTAATAATTCGATATACATATAAAAAATAAACTGCTCTAATGAATATACTCGGCAGCGATAATCATATAGTGCAGAACTAGATATTAACTCAATATAAGACCTCCGTGCAGATCTAACTTTAGTAGAAGGATCAACTTTCACCAGGGATAATAATTCCCTTATGAAATCTCATTACGCCCCGAACTATATTATTAACATCAATAAGATGTTCACTAGGGCTTCCATCCTAAGCCCACGTTTTCACCTGTCTCCTCCCGGATAAACGTCGTAGACAGTCATTCTCGTTAACCTAGATTGAATTTATTGAAGAATGAAACGAGCATGATATGATGGTACGAGTCGACCCTATAACTTTATTTTGTTCATCAACTTCTTCAAGTCAAACGAGTTTTGTAGAAAATCATCACATCACGTAATCATGCAATATAATTCTCATACCTATATGCGTGCATGTTGTACTCTATGTGCCCGCAACTATAAGCAGAACATATTCACCTAAACTGCAATGATGTGTAGAATTTTATACTTAGTTTAGTATTCTCATGTTCCTGAAAGAGTCTATATAGGGTAGGGGGCAGTATAATATAAAAACATCTTCTGAATTACATGCCCCACGTTCCACAACTCTCATTTCCATTTCCTTGTAAAGATAAGAAGTTTTGTTGCTAAACACACGCAGTTCTAGTCGTCATCAATCATCGAGGGAGAACGAAGAGAGAGACTTTGCAAAAGCAGCATCTTGTCTGGTTGTGACAGGGAATGTGAATACAAAGCCCATAAAATCCAACCCATGCTCAGCTCACCACCAAAAATCCTAGTAAACCAACATATATTTGTATTGATTAGAGACTACCACAACTGCACTTCATATGCTGTTATATATGTGGCTTCATAAAAGCTAGTTTTTTGCAAACATGCAGAATTTACATTTTATTTAGGGGAAAGCTTTCCATTTTTCATCCATAAACTACAATGGGAGTAAATATGACAAGATTAGGCCTTCAGGTAGTGTGAGAAATGGCCAGTTGATAGGTGATGCATCTCGAAGGATAGACTGCACATGAAACATTTAAACGGTAAAGTTTCTGTAACAGTAACTTTACCAAAACTATGTAGCAGTTCCGTTTCAAAGATGGACATTCCAATGACTATGGTTTTGGGAAGAACTTATTAGAGAAAGAAACCACAAGAAAGATTTCGGTATTGTGGTAGAAAGTAGAAGGGGTCTACATCGCATAAACAACGAAACCGAGAAGATTACTTAAAATGTTACAGAAGAACTTTTAACATATTCCTGGCTTTCTACCTTCTTTCACGTTGATATACTCCTGTGGAGCTTTAGTGAAAAAGGTAGAACCCAATTAAAAACGAAAAAAGAAAGAAAGTGAAACTACAATAGTAGCAAAGCAAGGGTTGCATTGTATTCTGCGCATTAAGAAATGATGAAATGAATGAAGAAATATTAAATGCAAACTAGAATGTGGTCTTATTTAAGCAATAAGAAAGTGCAATTCAAGCGAAAAATTGTTTCACTCAATCCCACCTAAAAAAAGAGTAATTTTCTCATTCTTTGAAGTAGAAGTGGGGTATATATGGTGTTACCGTTCAACATAAGATTCACATGAACCAAAATGTCAAATGATGAGAAAAAGTGTGCAACACAAGAGGAAAGGATTTTTGCGTGAAAGAGAAAGTAAGAATACACACTCCGCCTGTCTTGGATTGTTTGTCAGCAAGCAATTGCATTTTGTACCGGTTTTCCACTCCTGCTTCGCTAACACACGGTAGCGGAAAAGCAATGATGTAGCAGATGGCTGGAAGTGTGTAGAGCTGTTAAATTTATGATTATGTATTGGAATAGAGTAAGTGTAAGTGTGAGTGGAATACAGTGTACATGTAGATGTAACGATGGGATAGGACATTTTATTTATGTTATATGCAGCATTCAATGGCTTTTCTCATAATAAAATGGTCTGGTAGAAAGAAGTAATCTCATAAAAATCTTCCTTCTACTTGTAGCTTCATTCAAGGGCTTAGAAAGAAAGTGGGGGTTACAACGAGTAGTGTCTATAAAGCACGTACATATGCGTACATTCGATAATGATACAGTTTTTGGGGTCGCATGATTGGGACAGGTTGAAAATTGTGTAGAAGGTCTCAGGTCTTGGGCCTTTTCTTAACTTAATAACGCATATGTTTTATAGTTATTACTGTGTTGTACGATACCGAGTAGAGTGTACTGCTCAGCTCAATATTAATGAATCGAGTAATGAAAGACATAAGAAGACAATTCGTCGAAACGAATCAAAATTGAAAATTATGTTTATTATTTAACTTTACTTCGACACAAAACATTTCTTATCTTGGTTGTATACCTTCTCGAGAAATCACTTTGTTACGCAACTATTCATTAATGAATGAGTCTGAACAATTATGAGCTTGAGTGACTTCCAGCAATTATATGTGAATCGAAACTACGTGTACATTATTAATTGGTTCGCACACTCAGAAGTGAAAATGAACTTCTAATTTGTAACTTGCTAGTCTGTATAGCTTATGAGTGCGTGGGAGGAAACGAATATCAGGTATATTAATAATTACAAACAATTACGGAAGCCTTTTGTATTTGGAAGACAATATAAAATTTCATATCTTCAATTTGTTTCATAATATCTTCTCTTTGATGATCAAAGTCAGTCAATTAATGACAAGAACTGGAAACTTGAGGAAATATGAATGGCTGATGAAGAGACAAAAATCATTTATTTCTAGGAATGCTTTATCATACTGACAAAGGGTTCCAGCATCACCGAATCTCAAATTCAACAATTTCTACACATGACATACTTACATTATACTATGTCAGAACAACAGTGTAATTCTGGATTTATTGGAATTGTGCAAAGACCCCACTCATATTACACACGGTCTAAAGAGCATACGGAGAAAAACCACAGCCCACAGAGTGAGATATGAGTATGGGGTCTATTTGGGTTTTAACGTTCACCTCATCTTTCCTACCCACCCACCCTCTGTGCAAGCTTTTCATGTTCTCATATATATGTGTATAGTGTAAAGTAGAGTACAAGTACAAGTTGAAGCTTAGTTGATAGAATGTGAACCATGATGAAGATGTGCATATGTCATGCCTGTCAGATTTCACTTCTAAATGTCTTGCTCCAACAGATTTCACTGGGTTTTGCAGTCACTAAGAATGCATTTTGAAACCTTTTTTAAATGAAGAAGGTTGTTCCTTTCCCTTTCTTTCCCCTTAGTTGAGAAGCAAAAAATGTCAGCTACTTTTCTCCTTTCACTATTAGACATCCTATTTCCTTTATATAACATCTTTCTACAGGAAAAGGTTAACGTTTCAACAATGTAACTTATGTTTATAGTGTCTGGTCGATTTTTAGTTGAATCTTCCTCTCCCACCAGTGGGATCTTTTCTGGAATTGCAGACAGGTGATTAAAGTGTAGTCTGCAATGGCATGTCGAAAAAATGAAACGGTTTGGGTTGGCTGGCAGTAGAGTTTCAAGCGTATAGCCATAAATGGGGAAGGATACATTGTTTGTGAGGAATGTAGATATATTATACTCCTTTTGCATTTATGTACATTTACTTTCTCCCATATCTAACCTTTTTGCTTCAGTGGATTCTGCTGATTCCAACAAAAGGGTAGTTCTTTGGTTGTTGCACTGCCATTTGCAATGTAGTATTGGAACTCGGATTTTAACAGACAATTGAAACCAGAAACTGGTCAGGGAAATCGTTTTGTGTCTTTGTATCACAAGTGACTACACCACATGCAAATGTTATGCTCATATATGTAAAAAGACGCATTTACATTATACAAAAGTATGATTTCTGTTGTTGGAATTCGACTGCGTGGGAAAATAAATGGAATACATATAACATTGTATATCATTCCATTACATTAGAGGGCATTTTTAGCGTTCATTCCTTGGGGACACCATATCAGTGACTGAACGGTGAACATTTTTATTATTGACATTTTCCCCAACATGAATCCCATTTTTTGTGTAAAACACTCAATGTTTGTCATTCCCATATGTGTGCCAAGTATGCGACAAGATATTTCCCATTTAGTTAAGAGGAGGGTAAAAGCAGCAAGTTTATTCTTGGGGTATTGTGTGTACTTAGGCATTTTTCTTTGTGATGTAATGTGAATGTGAGTGTAACATCAGAATAGCAAATAAGTGTAAGTAAGTGTATATACTTATGCTTCTTGGGAAAAAAGACAAATCTCCCTGTGCGAGTTTTCCAGCCATATCTATGTCATGCCACATGTTCAAACTAATGATCCACCTCGTTTGTCATTCTTCAAAAGACGACATCGCTTGCTGGTAGTAGTCTTATTCTTAGATGGAGGAAAAGCGGAGGCCCTTCTCATGATGATGATGATGATGGTGGCATTAACCATATAACCTGCTTTTACTTATAGGAACATTTCCTATAAATATTCCGCATCCCACTTGTATGCTGCTGGCTGCTGTCACTGGTCTCAAATCTCAAGTCACTGGATACGCAAATCCTGCCACTGGGACAATTCTTCTTGTGGGCTTCTGTCAAACTGGAATAATATGGGAAGCATAAAAGCTGAAAACCATGAGTTATTTTTGGCAGGCAGATTTTAGAAAGCGTGTTAAGTGTACTGCGAAAACATACACATTTACAACCAAAGGGCATAATATATGTGCTTACTATGCACAGTGAGGATGAGCACGTCTGTTATCAATTGATAGGAGACAAACTCATGCATACACAGACCATTTGCATATATGATCCTTCATTTTTACTCCATCAGTCCTGTTGACACTTGATTTTTTCCTCGTAATTATCTGCTTGCTCAGTGGTTCTCAGGCAATAAATTATGGATTTACTTGACTCAACAGTGGGGGAGAATACTCAACAAATATAATAACTTCCGT
Source organism: Orchesella villosa (assembly GCA_036850725.1). NCBI lineage: Eukaryota > Metazoa > Arthropoda > Collembola > Entomobryomorpha > Orchesellidae > Orchesella > Orchesella villosa. The sequence goes on from JAANSM010004594.1 coordinate 8,889, forward strand.
TCACTCGAGCAGTTGAACGGGGCTTGCTCACGATTTGTCTTTGTCTTTTACTCGCAGCTCAGAAATAGGTCTAGCGTGTAATTCCTCTTTTTCAATAGGGATATCAGAATATCGACACGCAAGAAAAATTTCACCAATGCATTTCAGCGAAAGGGAAGTCAAAAGGGTTCTGATTTATTGCTCACACGACATTAAATTGGCATTATGAGTTTTTCATTTCCATTCTTATTCAATCTTTATAATTAAGATTTTAAAAGTTGATACTATATAAAATGGTGCTAGAGAACTACTTTTTATATTTTCTGACATGACCTCCTTCCTTCCATTTCCTTGTTTTGTATGAAGTAGGATTACGTAGAAGTAAAGAGGTCGTCGTCGTCAGTTGACTTCAACAATTCTCTGCACGTATGATTACGAATGGTATTAAAATGAGATTTTTTTTCTTTTGTTCTATTCCAGTGAAAGTATGTGCAATTACTTTCTTTTGCTTTTCAAATGAAACTGTACAACAAAGAAAAAGTATAAGGGTGTGAGCAATGTGTGCTCAAGACAATATAAACCGGAAAACTTTTTCAAAATGCTTTCGTTTAAGTTTATTCTATTTATTTGTGAAGAGTTTGAATGCAAAGCAAAAGCAAAAACAAGAGAAATGCACAAAGAATACATACGTAGTACACTTTATGATATTCATTATGACTTCTTTGAATTTTGAAATAATTCAACATAGAATATAGCCAGTACTACAGCATATTGTTTGCTTTACTTCCTAAAAACGAAAGGAATAAATTGGACCAATTCTTTAAAAATGAAGGATGCAAAGATGCAATAAAAAAAGACGGTAGGTAATAAATTTTGAGGCCATTTATTGGAATGATGTGTGCAAGATACCTAACAAAAGAAAAGTGAGAAGGGAAAGTGAAAGTTATATGAATATGATGTGAAGACGATGATATGTGTCAATAAATCTTACGTTGTGGATAGAGGGAAATTTAGTGGGTAAAAGTGGTAGCATTTATAGTAGATCTTCAAGCCATACAGGTTATAAGGCATGACTATATAGCACATCGTGATAGGGGAAAAGAATGTTGGAAAGATGTATTATGAGATGATGGCAATGTAATCGTTATGTGTAGGTAATATATAGATATACGAAGGTACATGTACACACATCTAAGAAACTGGTTTCGAAACCTACTTTCCTCCTTTTTTCACATTTTCCTTATCTCATTTATTCTCCCTTTTTCTGAAAGCAAATATTGACAACGGCTGCAACTAAAGGAGCCAGAGGAGGAGACGAGAATCTAGAAAAAGGTGGAAGGAACCAGCTCCCAGTATGTTATATATACATAGTGATTGCATATGCAATATTGTAATCGCATAACGAGCAATCGTCGATGTAGTTTCTTTGGCTTTCATGATGCTCGATCTCTCATTCGATGGTAGATGATGGGATATATAATGATGATGATGAGGATGTGATGTGATGAGATGATGATTGAATGAATCGCCTTTTACATGTCTATGTCTGGCAGTTACAAAACCAATACCAATACCATTTACTATTTTTTTATCAGTAGTGGTTTGCTCGAGTTTCAAGGACCTTCTGGAAGGAAATGAGTGTTACTCTGCTCAGGGGATTTTTTGTTAGTAGCAAAATGAGTTAGTTGTATTGTGAGCGTGTATGTTCTGAAGAAAAAATGGGGTTGATAGTGGGATAGATAAAGAGTAAGGAGAAGCTCATTTCATTTTCATGCATTCCTCTCATGTCCTGTTGCATGTACAAATTATGTATTGTTGCTGGAGAAAAAAGCAATACTTGGCTTCTACTTTCTTTTATCATAGTTGGGTTTTTGGACATGGATAGTAAAAGTTTCTGAAAGATAAAGGGGATCGGTAAGTAGCAACTTTCTGTCCTTCTTTTCTTGTTATCAACTTGGTTCTCTGAAACTTTTCAAGGAAAAATGCTTGTACCGAAAAGGGTCTTGTTTGGTGAATGTAGTCTGATTTCTTTGTAGTACCTGGTGGTATACATACATATATGATACAACTACAAATGTATGTGTATTAAATACTATACAGTCTCCGAATCAAAGTGGATGAAATGGTGTGGAAGAAATTGAATGTAATTCAAATTACATTCACTTTATTATCTACTGAAAGCGTTGTAAACGCGTATTAGTAGATATTGAATCGGGTTTCATGTCTGTCTGTCTGTCTGTCTGTCTGTCTGTCTGTCTGTCTG
>JAANSM010004595.1:0-11129 GCA_036850725.1 Orchesella villosa
TTGGAATCCCATATAAGTTCCATTGTACCCACTCCTTTTCTCAACTTCAACCATGAAAATCGCCAAAATTATGATCTTCACCACGGTATGAAAGTCTTTTGAAATATAGGCTACAGTATAATGTGCGATATACTTACATGAAGCTGCGGTTGGTAACTTAAAAAATATGAATCTAATTTGTAAAAGCGCAATATACTTTTTAAAATGGGTTTCCATACGTATTTCTGAAGTCATTAGTTAATTCATAGAAAAACAACAAATTGACAAAAAAAAAGTTTTCACAAACATTTTTCTCATAATGAAACTGGGCCATGAAGGTGATTATAATGCAATTTTCCATTAGCCCATGATGGTACAAATAGATACACTGGCACTTTTTCAACATAACAAACATTAGTGAGCACAAAAACCATCACGTACTGTTCTCAACTTTCTTAAAACGCGAACGGAAACTCAAAAGAAGTGGTGGACGCGCAAAATGAAAGTAAAGCGAAGAGTGAGTATTTGCTTGTAAGACTTGGGAAGTAGTATTTTAAGTGAAAAGTCAAGAGGAAAGGTAAACTACTTTCTTGTCTTTTATCTAATCCAGTAGGAAATGAGATACAAGATGGAAAGCTCAGAACAATGTAACAAATGTAACAAAACATTTTTTACGAAATACTGAGATCACACCATTGCATCATTTTACTCTCTGTTTGCACGTTACATAGCTTTTTAGCCCCTGGACTCGGGAGTAAATACGCTGAACAACTCAGGTTTTCTATACACTGTTGAACAGGATGGTCTATTTCTTGGAAAAAAAGTTGGAAGACACGATATCGCACAAACATACACTTTTACCGCAAAAACACAAGCAACTCTTCTGCTTTTCCTTCGGGGAGGAAGGGATGAGTCAAGTAGTACTATGCAATAAAACAAGAAAAAGAAAAAGTGGGTTTGTCCAATTCGTTTTTCTTTCCTTGAACAATTCCCTTCATTTGACAGTAGCAGACAACCAAACTTAACCCTTTCCAAGCACAAGTGGTTTCTCAACATGTGATCCTCACTGATACCAAAGCTCAGGGATTTAATACAGTGACAGAAACAGGAGAGCTAAAAAATATAATGGAGTACTCTGGTCGAATGGCAACACATGAATGAATGTACTTACATATAAATTGGAGCATGTTATGATTGGTTTTGTACCTACATTTTATAAGGACATAAGGAGAAGTGAAGAAATTTGTTACCTCGCACTTTTCTGGAAAAAAAGTGAACTTTTCACCCCAAGAGAAAGTAAACCAAAAGAACATGAAAGACTCAAAGAATATGAATAGTAGAAGGTATACCCCATACCTTGTTATTTTGGACAAATCTCTTTCATATGTCCCTTATATAATAATATACTCTCCATGCGCTCATCAAAGATTTTTCCACTTTACATTAAACTTTCTTCAGACTCTTGATATGTCAGGTATGGTGCTCAACAGCGGTTGAAATATCTTCTTTCAAAATGTAAAAATGTACATACTATAAAGACGGGAGGAAGAATTGTGAGGGAAATGACGTGTGTGAACAGTGCCCTGCTCACTTTCAACGGTCACAAGGTAAGGTAAACTATATATTATTATATAGTCGCTTTATTGTTGAAGGAGAATAAAAGTTACATACAATGCGAAAGCATCTTGCCATCACCACTACTACCACTTATAAACTCTTTGCTAACCCAACAGACTCCTTTTGGCCAAGCTTAACTTATTGACGGAGAAGTTAAGTGAAAGCGGTATAAAGGTCCTCGAACACAAATCTAAATAGCTACAACGGCCACCAGCACGTTTTCCTGAGCGAAAGAGCAGCACAGCCTTCATTTAGAATTTCTTTCAAACTTACTACTACTCCTTGCTGCTGTTACACAGTTTCTTACCTCTTACATATAAAGTCTTTGCACACAGTGTTTTTGTTGCTACAGGGGAAAATTGTTATATTAAAGTGCTCAGTTACTTTTTCAACTTGGGAAAGTTAAAGTTGAAACAACTCTCGCTTGAGCGTTTTAAAGGACCTCAGAAAACCAAGCCACTTGACTTGTTAAATAAAAGCAATTTTCTACTTTTGCATAACCCAACCAACCAACTAGCCAACTTTATTCACAAAAACTTGGTTCATTGTCTAATATAGAAGAATGGTCTGAATACTTTATTTAATTGTTCTGTGCTCATTTCATAAAATAACACTCATTTTCATGCATATATTTACTAACATAAGTGAGTGGAAAACAGGCTGTGAAGCACTTCCTACAAAACTCTTCTCTGGTTATGTGGCACAAAAAAAAATACAAGTCCTTTTTTGGAATACATTTTGGAGGCTGAGAGATCCTCAAAATCTGTTTTGTTTCAGGAGGTTTTATGGAAAACAGCTAGCTGGCCAATATTAATGACTTACTTTGTTTCATCATCACTTCGGATGAAATGTTGCAATAAAAGAATGTCACTGAGATTGCCTAATCTATTTAGCAAATATGATGTTATTTGTACATGGGCAACATCTGGCTCTTGTTCCACGCTCGAATATCATAAACGAATTTCTCAACAGCCACAAAAGGTGCACTTAATATTGTCATGAGAGAAGCAGGTAGCTTGTGCTGATTTCTCAAGCACCTACCAACTAAAAAGGGAAAGAGAAGCATGGCCCCTTTTAATTTAACAGATAGGTGATCACTGTAGTCGAGTAGGCTAACCAGTGAATTAATTTAAGAGAACACGAACTTGGTTACAAGTTGAAGTTGGAATACCAACACTTTACGAGACTTTGTCCATGACAAAAAGTCCAGTTGTGAATGTACCATATATGATATGAGCTAGACCATTTTTTTCTCAGTTAGGATGGAAGTTTTCTGCTGAAAGAAACTTAATTGGAAGGAAAAAGGAAAGCGATTTTCGCCAAGAGTCTACATTTTCGTTATTTATATATCCAATGTAAAAACACCATTTGTTTGGATGGAACAGTGGCAAAAATATAAAATAGAAGAAGAAAAATGATCTCGTTGGCATTTGATGTCTGGAAGAGAGTTACAAAGGGTTTTATCAAAACGAACCACGCGTTTCTGGCTTGTATGATTTCACTCTTCCCTACAAAAACGATATCCCACATTTGTGTGTGTATTATTTTCGTGAAAACTAGATGAAAAATTGCAATCAGTTATTCATTTTCAGATATTTCTCTCTTTCCCATCATTTATCAACCCCATTTCCTGTGTCTGTTCAAGTTGAGCTACTTACACATTGCTGAGAAACCGTATGGAAGAAAGGAAAGAAGTAAAAAAACTTGGCATGTGACAAGAATAAGACGAAACTAAAACAATATGTTCGCCTTCCTTTCAGATTACAATTACGAAAGCAAGATATTTTTGATACGCTGTTGTTTATGTTGTTTTCGTTGAACAACAAAATAAGTTGAGGAAAAGTGAACAACCTACCTACAAAGCAGACAAACATCTTGCACACTAAAACCACTCACACATACAAACAAATCTACGCTGTTCATCTATTGTGACGTGACATCATGGAAAACATTTCTACGACACACGACAATTTTGTGAATAAGATAGAATTTCTTATTAGAAAGTGGGGGAGAAATGTGCAACTGCTTCGGGAAATAGTGGACAGACAAAGACTGCTACAAAGTATGTGATTTTAAGGAAGACGAAAGGGGGGGAGAGAGAAAGGGATGTAAAGTCATGTTATCAAACACTACCACTAACACCAAACAGCATGTAATGTACGCACATACATTACTTAATATTAAATTAGTTGGGTTTGTAAAAGCTTGTAGAGCTATATGCCATAGCTGCTGACGCAAACATTGCCATGATATATATGTGTTGGATGGATGAGCTATGAGATTCAGATGAGGCAAACATGGAAAGCCAAACAAGAAGAGGGAAACGGAATTCACCAAAAAGTTGACAAAAAGTTGATGAAATGAGGGGAAAAGCAGGCTGTTCTATAATACTTTTGGATATTATAGGGACACGTAATGGTGGTTGAGAAGGAAAAGTAGCCTCTACGTGCACACATACATGTATATAAAACTGAACACAGTCTAGTTGGCTAGCGGGCAGGGAAATAAATTTCAACGCATACATATTATAGCCTCCACTTCATTGTATATATTACATGGGGTCCCTCTCCAAGCTCCCTGTCTCCTCAATTCATTTCATCGTCCGAGGAGCGAGAGAAACTCAAACTTTTTCCTCATTCTTCCCAACACCCTCCCTCTACTACCAAACACCAAACAATGTACTAAAACGGGAGAGAAAAAAGGAGAGAAAATAGCCTCATGGAAATTGAGTCTTACACACACACACACTACACACTCATACACTTTCACAAAACTACAGAAGCAAAGGAGCAGCATCTTTTGTCACTCATTACGTATCATCAACTAGCTATCATGACACTCTGATTTAGGATTACTTAGAGCCATTTCTCTTCTCTGACCTATGCTTTCTCCCCTTCTCTTAAAAGAAACTTATAGTTGGGGCAACGGACCATTATTACTCCCTATCCCCCACTCAAAATAGCCACTTTCAAGGAAACCATATGAAAACTCTTGTCATGCATATGTGTTTCTTCATGTGTTTGTGCATAAATTTATGTGTACTACTTGAGAAATAAAATGCAAATAAGAAGTAGAGTCAACAGTCAACGTCTTTCTCATATATCTAACAAGTAGTGCAATTACGAGGAGGCCCTTAAGCAGTAGTACTTGAGCAAAGATTGTATACAAAGAGAAAAGAAGTCATTTACGAGAACAAATAATCTATTTTATGATTGTGCTTGTGTATGTGTGTCCATTCATCCAAACTTGTTTCCCAGTTTCTACTTTTACATGCATGCACAGTGGAAGAAGAAAGAGAGAGCGAGATGAGAGAGAGGGAGAGACCATGGCAAATAAAGTAATGAATAATAAGAGAGCCGAGACATTTTTCATGTGTTTTTGTACAAAATGTCATGTTTTATTTGTGCGTATGGTACACATAAGTTTGTTTGTAGATGGCAAGTAGTCTCAGCCAACAAATAGTATGAAGGAGTAGTGAAAATCGTGGAAGAAGCTCTTGTGCTCTAGTAATACTTTCCAACCAAAATGTGTTATTAGTGGTACGCTGGACCAAAGCACTTTTTACTTGGAACTACTTTTCAAGTAAACAACGGATAATGTAGTTAGAACATACATATGTGGAGAGAGCAAATGTGATTCTTTTCATTTGTAATAAGTATCAGTGGAATAACGGTAAGATTATGGGGAATGAGGAAGAGAGGAGAGAGAGTAAGGAAAAAGAGTTTGCTTTTCCAAAATCATAGATGCATACAGACATTTCAGACGATTACATAATGTTCCAACTTTTTCTTCCTTCCTTCCTTAATTTTTCTCGTTTGCTCTCGCTCTCTCTCTCTCTCTGTCTCTCAAAATTGTTTGGTTTTCAAGCAACCATAGCTTACAAACCATGGGATTCAGTGTAGCATAGCTAGAGCACACATCATGTGGACCAAGGCAAAACGAGCCACTTGGTTTCCCTATCACAAGTGAGTGAGTGAGTTGTGGCTGTGAGGTTCTCCTGCTTGAAGTAAACATACCGTTGTTGAATAACTTGAATGGCTAATATTATGACGGTAGTTTTTCTTCTTTTCGTCTGAAAGAATAAGGGGGGAAAACAGGAAAGTTGTTTGGAAACTCGGACTGTCTCTGTGTTTGGAACAATAGTTGTAAAAACTATCTGTCTCAATAAAGAGCCCATCTACTCGTGGAAATGCAAACCCATAAATGACGATGCTGAGAATAGATGTGAAAGTACAATCATCTGAGTATTGAAAATATATAGTAGTTGAGCAAGTAATGTGTGTGACTTGTGCACAAACAAATAAGTCACAGATTTTCAACTTTTCTATCCAAAGAAAAATTTCCCCCTTTTACTTTTAGCAACTACCCACCATCACCACCACCACTACTACCACACGCTGGAGCTTTAATAGCATCCTGCAGCGTACATAAATACATACATATATTACCTTTCACTGAACTCTAGTTAGTTGTTAGTTGGCTACTTTTCGTATATAAGTAAAAGGATTTCTATTTGCTTATTAGACGAAGGTTATATATCTGTATATATATATATATATGTACTTATTATTTTTCCTGTTTTGCTTGTCTTCTCTGCCTCTTCCTCCTCATTGGCTCCAATACCGCCCTTTAAAATGAAACCAAAAACTTGCCTACTTACCCACGCTAAAAGGTTACTTTACTTCCTACTTAAACCTACCTATTTTGAAACTACCAAGTTTCTCCGTTTTCATCGTATAATGGGGAAACAGGGATGTAAAATGAATGGGAACAGTTAGTACACAACTGAATTCGAGCTGGAGTAAAAAGAAAAGCATGAAAGGAAACGAAGTTGAGTCAGAGTCTCTCTCTCTCTAGTTTATTCTACTTAGTCTCCTTGGTATGCATCTTCTTTTCATTCTCTATCACTCTTTCCATTACTTTCAAGAAACAAAGACAAAGTAAAACTAGTCAACCAAAGCCAAAACCTTGCCTTGACTGTTGTTCCTCCTTCAGAGCTCCCTCACAAAAGACACCTTACACTCCGGCGAGGTGTATTTCTAGTCTTAGGCAGGGAGACCAAAACTTTTACATTACTTGAGAGGAAAAACAAGGGAATAGTAAGCCTGGGTAAACAAGGCAAGAGTAGCTTCAGATGTCAGACTACTATATACCAGCAAAGAAAGGCAATCGAGCAGAAATTCAAATTCCTGAAACGTTTTCCAAAACAGCGCTCCCATTGCTTCAATCTACAAGCATTATGCATGCTATTAGATTATACGGAAGCAATATTGATATTAGCCAACGTTGTTTTATAATAGAGTCGACATAATTAAGTATATGAAAAAAATCCGACAAAAACACGACATAAATTAATTCTACCCAAGTTTAATATGTTGAATAATGGAAACCAAGCTCAAAAAAGACTACTCCTCCGACGACTGAAACCATTCTGAGAGCAGAAATGCTAGGCTTGCTATGCTAGAAACTTGCTAAATGCACTCGTCAACACTTGATTAAGCATGACATGGCAACGCAGAAACTATGTATAATTCTTAAGAAAACCATGTATGTTTTCTCTGGAGAGGAGGCAACCTCTGGAACCTATGCTTGTATTGTACATTTCCACACGAGCCCTAGCAATCTCATATAATTTAGTTGCCTCGCATAAGATTACCCTCAACTAAAATTGCAGACTCTGCTAATCGTAAGCTCCATACATACATTATAGGCAATGGGATGTAATATATCAGATCACATAATTCACGCACTGACTAGCGACTCTCTCTGTAACTGTAGATTGTGATTGTGTACTTGCTGTGTGGTAGCGGAGCGGGTGTTGGTGGTAGACTAGATGATCATGATAATTCCTACTTAAGTTACTACTCCTTTCTTGCTTTAGCTTTCTTTTAAAAAAAATTTTTGCCCCTTCTCCACAAATCTGCTGCAAGCAAACTAGTGAATGACTACTTGAGCCCACCACTCTTGACTATACTGACTATACTATATAGTTAAGTTGGAATTTGGAATGAGGAAAGGAACACATATATCACTTGAAGAATTTCAGTATTTCTCGGGGGGAAACTAGACTCCACTTTTAGATTTTTTGGACCCGCCTGTTTCAGTTAATCACGTAAAAAGCATAGTTTTTATTTGAAATGTACATAATGAACCTCTGCTCTTTCCACACAAAAGTCAAGAACTTGTTCTTTGGGCAAATGTAAAAAGAAACCTGAAAAATTTAGGATTGTGACGACAATAAGGGAACTGCCTAGAAAACTTGGTATAGGATAAGTATGTACATATATTTGAAAGGACTTTGGATCACATACATCATTTTAACGTAACACCGAAAAAGCTCACTTTAATTATTTTATATCAGTCCTTTTCATCCAGCTAAGTTCCTTCCTATACACAACATACAATATATCTTATAGTAGTTTTGTATTGTTATAAATTGAACACTTTTAAAGGCTCCTCAGGCCAGCCTTCGGAATATTATTATATTTCAAAAGTTTAAGAGGCTCAGCACAGCGGTATTATTGAGATCGACACGCAACATAAGATTGTTACTGTTAGCACAATCATACGTAAATTGGCAGGGGTACTTAAATTCAGTAGCAACACAAGTCTGTAAAGTTTGAAAATTGGAGGAGAAAAGCCTATACAAACAGCGAACAAATTATAGAGAAACCGGAGCCTGCTGATTTACTATGTAAGTGCAGAGAGCTACATAATACGTATGCATGAAGATGAAGGTAGAAGAAGTCTTATACAAATAACTTGAGTCGTTAAAAACATGATGAATGCATGTATCTAGAGCAAATGGCAAAATCCCACTGAAATCTCAATGCCTTTCTCCACGGATCCTCCTTGTCGTTCTTTCTTACTCCAGTTTTCTATACTAGATATATACATAAATATATGTATGTGCTCTCTTAACTTAATAATAAATATAGTGCATGACATCGTATTTATATTTTATGGAGGTAGCAAAAGCAAAGAGCTTAACATAAGTAATAAAACATTGTTACTCTTTCCCTCTGCCTTCCTGAACAGTTTTCTGCACTGAAATATAAGTCGATTTTCATTCTTCAGTCGCTACATCTACTTCCACCATATTTTTCACTGACTTGTGTCCTCCCCTGCTGTGTTACAACGAAAGGATGAGGACAACTTACTAATGATGATGGGAAGAATGTACAATATTCTCAACGAAGGTTTGCAATGACAGGACGACAATATTTGGAGATAGAGTGCGATTTGAAAGTGTTACAACGAAAGGATGAGGACAACTTACTAATGATGATGGGAAGAATGTACAATATTCTCAACGAAGGTTTGCAATGACAGGACGACAATATTTGGAAATAGAGTGCGATTTGAAAACACGTATTTTTAATAGTAGTTATGTCCTATTCAAGATATTTTGCATTCTACGTATTTGTATGTAGTTATTACATGCAAAGTTTAAAGTGTTTAGGAGCAAATACAAAGTGAAGATAAGAAAGGTGGCTCTCATGACAGTTTTTATCCATCCGTGGACAAAATTTGTCAATTGTACATATTTGTATGTAGTTATTACATGCAAAGTTTAAAGTGTTTAGGAGCAAATACAAAGTGAAGATAAGAAAGGTGGCTCTCATGACAGTTTTTATCCATCCGTGGACAAAATTTGTCAACCATACTTAAGCCCGCAGACACATGGGCGACAGCGGGGGACGACTCTTATAAAATCGGTGTTAGGTCGTAGTTTAGAAAACGTTACGGTACAACATATTCATACGAGACGCGGTGCATTAGCGAAGCTGCTCCTTTTTCTTCAAGCTAATAAATACAACTAGGATGATACGCAACATTCCTTTTCAACCCTCCGTGTGAAATATCTCACTAGAGGACTGCGTACCGTTAGTTAGTTAGGCTTTGCTGTTATGATTACAATGACATAAATGCCCTTGGGCTCGCTCAGCCCCCCTTCCTACTAGAGAGAGAGAGAGATAAACTTGAAGCCAAAATTTACAGCGACAACGCCAACATATACGCAGTAGGCACCACAAACATGTATTAAAGTAAGTAAGTAGCGCAGGAGTCCATATTGCAATGCACACGTTATTTAACATCACACCAAGAAGTGGAAGATAATAAATGAGCCAGCGTTTTCAAGCATGGTTGTAGGTGTCTCAACAACTTCAAAAAAAAGGGAACAAGGAGCGAGCAATCAGTTTGAAGTTAATGCAATCTTTACCTTATGCATTGAAAGTGTAGTCTTGATGCGTAGTTAGTCAGCAATAACTTGTAAATATTGTCGTCATTTACGAGATCTGCCCATTGTTAGAAAATAAAAACACTTGCTCAAAAGTATATTTAAAAGCGGTGTATTAAAAGCAAATACCAAAACGTCGTCGCCAACTGGAAGTGGCTTAGCTGCAGAAAATTTTTGCCTCACATGGCAATGAATGCATTTTTATTTCTTTTTCTCTTTATCCTTCCCCACATCCTTCAAAACATTAGTGAGTTGTACTAGACTAGTACTAGAGCTACCTCCAACGAAGCCTCAAAAAGAATAAGGAGGGTTGGGAGAGAACAAACGAAAAAGGTAAGAATTGTTTGACATTTACGTTACGGTGAGCTCTCCGTATGCATTTGCATTTTAAGAGGAGAATGAAGGTGGTCCTCCTATGTAGGTTTCTTAAACCAGAGAGACACAATAGAAAAAGAGGCAATGACTGCAAAATGAAGCTCCATTTTTATGCGTTGACTTCTTCATTATGCACGGCAATTTAGCAATGAAAAAAACGGAGAGCACAATGATTTGCTGCAGGCTTGAAAACACGATGCGACCCGACAATAATCAAATACATGCTCTCTGTCTACACTTCCAGAGAACTTTACCAACGTATGCATACATTATATGAGCATATTTGAAAGTGGGGATGAGTGGAAAGAGTGGTCACTAAAATTCCAGAATTAAAGTTTAATATCCGTCATAAAACTCTGTGGGTTTGGTTCTTGCAAACATACAGGTAGGGGAGAAGCCCGTCTCGTCAGATCTTACATTTAAAATTGTATGTTGGGAAGGGTCGTTTCATGAGGAAAAATATCAGGAGCTCAACACACATCAAATTATGATCTAGTAATTGCAATAGCTACACTGACAAGATAGACAGCAAACCAGTTGTAGAAGCAGACAGTTCGCGAGTTGTAAAGTACTTAAAGTTTAGCAACTTTTCAGCACTTGTGTTTGTGCTCAAGTGTCATCATCACCATCCTCGTCGTCATCAAAGTCGTTGTGAAAAAGATAGGGATGAGGATGATGATGATCATCATCATCTTCATCAACAATTTGACTTGCTTTTTCCGACAGTATAGTTCTCATCTCGTGAGTAGTAAAGGGGGGAAAGAAAGTGTAGGTAGCTTCACTCATAAAAGGTACCTATATTTAGGTTTATTATTCCGGAAATAAGGAAGGCCGATGCATTTACCGTTTTCACTACTTATTGCTCAGCTTAGTATGAGACTTTGCCTTCTAGTCCTAAACTCATCGCCACCATCAT
>JAANSM010004596.1:0-11129 GCA_036850725.1 Orchesella villosa
CGCATGTGGCATTTGTCGCATGTGGCTTTTGTCAATGTGGCTTTTGTCGCCAGACCGACGACCCATCCATCCATATACATTTTCAATGTTGATCGTGTGCTGGGTTGTATGTACGTACACGAGATTCCATCCATGTCATCATCATGATCACCAGCTCTTGATCCTCCATGTATTATATACCAAAAAACTCTATCCTCCACATTACCTATCTTAGTTTTTACACGAACCGAGACCAAGCTCAAAGAGGACTGAAAAATACGAGCTTATTTGAGGATGAAATTTCTGCCATACAATTCATACGTTTAAGCGTGCAAGGAAGCAACCGTATTATCTTTCTAATCATAATCCTACCTTTGCAAGCTTTTTTAGGATCTATGGATGGATGAGACGTGCAATGTCATGTTATTCATGTTATATGATGATGCTGCTGTTGACGCTGATATGATATGAAAACTGAAAGGAAAGTAATGGGAAAAGTGAAGTACATGCAGGAGAGAGAAGACTCTTCTACGAAGAGCATTTTTTGACATGAAAAGAATAATCCTAAGAATATCATCATACTCAACATCATCACCATCAGATCAGTACTGTTCACACGGGCACAACTCTCTACATAATATACATAGGAATACATTATATACACAACGAAAAAAGTAGGCTTCCCTTTTTGCCTGACTCTGTCATGTCAAGTCGACTACAGACTACACGTCTGACTAGTAACTACATACTACACAATGCCCAACAACGGCAAAAGCAGAATACATTAAAGAGGAAAATCCCACAACGTAAAACATTATACCTACCACGCGCAACCCCATATATTATGTCTACGTACAATGTCCAATATATACAGTGTATCTATATATATATAAAGTATTCTACATAAGAAACAAATATATACTAAAAATGCTTCGCTCTTTCTCAGCCTTTCTATATACGAAGATGAATCTACACCTCGAAAAAGAGACAGATATGCATAAAATTGTGTTGTACATTTATGTGTGGCGTAGTATACATGTGAATAAGAAGGGAAAGGAAGAGAGTCATCATCAGCAAAAGGAAGGCAGCGGATTGGATTGCTGTTGGAAAAAGCAGCGAGATTGAATAAATGCCTTGTGTCCGTTCTTTCTTCTCTACTTTTTTCCTAGTTCGTATGCCTAAGTTGTACTGTATAATATATCAGCCTTATAATATCAATATCGGTTGTGTGTTTATACATAAAATATATCCATATTATACTATGGTGCTGCTCTAGTGCTACTGCTGCTTTTCCCATGTTTGATGTTCCCATCATACAATTCCTCCGATGTTTATTGCCATGTAGTTGCAGTTGGTGTAGTGCTAGACTTGTGCTGCTCTTTTTTTGTAGTGTATTGGATTTTTACTGTAATTGTATTGTATTTTCTGTACTACTCTTCTCTTGATACATGATATGATGATGTGAGCTGACTGGCAAACTCGGCAAAAAGTGTGAAGTAAAGTAAGTTTACTTTTTTCATATATAAGGAAATTTGATACTGATATTATATTATAAGTGTATTATTGTTATTATTATTATTATTATTGTGAATAGTTATATTTTCGCTTAAAACTAGCGTCTACTAGAATTCTAGCATTTTTTAAACCCAACCAACCAAAACCAGAATCAATAACGTTTTAGTTTCAACGGGACAGAAGAGTGTTTCATCTTTCAATATTTGTGCTTGCAAATAAAAATAATTTTGGGTATCAATAAAAGAACATCAATCGATTGTGATTAAATTTATTGGGAAATCTTGGTTTGAAGACAGTTACCTTGCGGTTGTGAAAGAGTTGATTTGCGGCATGGTTGGATGACATTGAAATTTGTTTATTGTCAATTGTCAATGTTTTGATTGAACGAAGTCGAGGTCGTGATTTAGGAGTTGAGACGTGCGTTTCGGAACGTCATTCGTATTTGGGGATCTATACAATATAGCTGATAGTGCGGATGCCGAACGGCTTGAACATTGAACGGTATTGTGTAATAAATTCATCGTTGGTGGTTGATGTCTGAAGAGATCGACGAGAGGAGCACTTGAAAATTGAAAACTGTGATCAGCTATTGAACTTTGTTTGTTCTCGATCAGCCAGTCAATTATCACCAGTTTTAAATTGGAACTTTTGGAATTAAATTTAAATTAAGATTCGTGCGGCGGTCAAAAAAATATTGCAGTTTTGATTGATGGTGGGTGGTCTAAAATTGTGAATTGAACTACTACTTCTGCTAGATCGTCATCATACAACTGAAGCAGAGCATATCATTCATCATTACTTTGCTAAATTAAGGTGATTGAGGAGAGTATACAATTGTGTTACTTTTAATATTAACAATAATTAAACAAAATTAAGTAATATTAAACGTAGACTATTTCACAATTGAAGAGGTTGGAGGTGGAAGCGCTTTAAGATTGAAGATAGTGAAATATCGACCGGGCGGGTCGGTCATTGGTTAGGTGTTAGGTTGTAGGTTGTGAACTTGCAGTTGGCAGTGTCGATAATACAATATTTAGTTTTAATTAATCATAGTACATAGTAGTGGATCATGGATTAGAAACAAGTTCGAAATTATTGGCATTCTGATTATTTCTGATTGATTCTCAATTCTTAATTTGTAT
Source organism: Orchesella villosa (assembly GCA_036850725.1). NCBI lineage: Eukaryota > Metazoa > Arthropoda > Collembola > Entomobryomorpha > Orchesellidae > Orchesella > Orchesella villosa. The sequence goes on from JAANSM010004596.1 coordinate 2,637, forward strand.
TTTCCTTTGATGGTGGCAAAATTTATATTGCATGGTGAATGAAACTTGAGTGCTGTGTGATTTGTTGCTGTATGTAAGGGATTTCATTTCAGTCTGCATTTAAAAAAAAAATTAAACTTACAGTGCAAATGACTCTGATTGTCGCTGTATATTGTTTTGATTACAGATTACCAATTTAGTATTTAATTTTAATTTTTTGAATGATTGTTTGATTTAAAGATCTACGTGAAGGATTACTCCAGGGTTAGCACAGTATCAAATGGAGCTCCACTTGTGGCAGAAAATGCAAAGCGAGTGTCTTTCGTAGATTTCTAAAGCTGAATGTTGTTTCACTTGTGATTTCTTGGTGAAGGCCTTGCTTCTAAAATATTTGAGCAGACATTGGATGCGTATGTTGCAAAAGGTAGTGAGAACCGTCTAATTCTACTTATCAAAAAAGGAGACAAGACAAGTTGAATATTTGTTGAATTTGGATTTTGACAGATTACTTAAATTGTTATGTTATGTAGTTATCCTGGTTTGCGTGGCTGCCATTGGTCGTTTAAAAAACTTACTAAAGGTGGTTGTAAACTGAGTGTTAGGAGTGTTCGTTCTGAATCTAAGGAAGTTAATAACGATCCTATTATGCCCTTCACACCTCAGGTATACAAGTTTGAGTAGAATACTGCTGCTAATATCTACCTTTAACCTTACAAGCTTAAACTACGCATTCATATAAGCCGTAGCTAAAAAGCACTGTTTGTGGTTAAATTTTTTGCAGATTAACTCACAACTGGAAGAAATGGACGTAGAGGAAGGCCATGACGTTTCGGTCCAAAACGCAGTCCCCATGGAGGCTTCTAACGGTATAAAATACATGAATAGTTCAAATCCGCAGACGGTTTGTCCATGGTCAGATACGTATCAAAGATAAGGAGTGCAGCAATGTGCAATTGAGCAATAACAAAGCGATGGATCTTTAGCTGAACATTATATGATAGATTATTGCGTTTGTTCGTGGCTACTGACAATTAAGTCCTTATGTGTTGCTCCCACACCGTATTCCATGATGATGGGCAGTGTCAACCAGGACTGACATTAAATGTTACATTGTTTTCAAATAAACTTTTCATCCACTTTTAAAGATGTCAAGTTTTGAAACTGGTGTAGCAACATATTCTATGTGCTAATATTATTTATTTCGGCCATTTTCATTATCTTTTTGAATGTTCGGAATTAGTTGGATAAGTAAATACAGGAAGTACATGTTTTGGGAAGGTTCTTAGCTTAACATCAAGAAGCTGTGGGTTTAGTGTTAGTTCACATTGAGATAACTACTATAGGGAACAAGAATGGATTAAATTGATAATGAGGAAAACTTATTTGACTTGGTTGTAATTAATGAATGAAGAGAGTTGAAACTTATTGTTCTGCGCTTCCAAATGTTTGATACGATTTGCAACCAGGGCATAGTAATTAATTAGACCGTTTTTTAATTCATCACATCACCCGTGTTTACTTTCCTGGTTTCGTAGAAGTTGCAAACATGGAAGAGGATGAAGATGGAGCTGCGAGGTCAGAAGCTACTTTCCGCTTTAAGGTCGAAAATATTTCCAGGCTGCGTGAACAGGTGTTGTCTCAACCTACCTACGTAAGAAACCTTCCATGGCGGATAATGGTTATGCCTCGCTCGGACCAGGGTGCCAGTCGAAATATGTCATTAGGATTTTTTCTACAATGTAAGTGAGAGTTACTGATCAAGGGCGTCTTCTATATATACTTTGTTGCTTAGACTTTATTTGCATAGATTAGATATACTGATGAGCTAATGACAAAGAGTTTCTTCTGTAATATCTTTCTCCAGGTAATGGAGAGGCTGAATCCTCCAGTTGGAATTGTAGTGCAGTGGCAACTCTAAGAATTATGGCGCAGAAGCCAGGGTTGGAGCCTTTTCACAGAAGTGCGTAATTAAACAATCACAATCCTACTGGGTTAATTCCTTGTCATTGGATCATTTGTTTTAAATTTTATTACTTGTTTTCGTGTATTCTTGCAGAAATTAGTCACATATTTCATTCAAAAGAAAATGATTGGGGGTATTCCAACTTCATTGACTGGCCGGCTTTAATGGATCCCGCCAAAGGATACGTCAAAAATGACTACATCGAGCTTGAAGTTGATGTAAAAGCAGATGCACCTCATGGTGTAGCATGGGACTCCAAAAAGCATACTGGTTATGTTGGTCTTAAAAACCAGGTAAGCTGCTGTTGAACTTTGTTGAGCTGGTACCTTTAAGAAATAATAATAGTATGATGAAGAAAATGTTACTACCAATGTAGGAGTAGGATCACGGATCACTGAGTGTTGTATTTTTTGTTTTATTAGGGTGCGACGTGTTATATGAATTCTCTCCTTCAGACACTGTATTTCACCAATCAGCTACGCAAAGCAGTTTACAAGATGCCCACTGAAAGTGACGACTCTACCAAGAGCGTTGCGTTAGCCCTTCAGCGTGTTTTTTACGAACTTCAGACTTCTGACAAACCAGTGGGTACTAAAAAACTGACGCGATCATTTGGTTGGGAAACTTTAGATTCATTTATGCAGCACGACGTTCAAGAGTTTTTAAGGGTACTTCTAGATAAACTGGAGAGTAAAGTACGTAAATCATGTTTTTTGTTGGATTATAAGGTTTGTTCATGCAAATGCTGAATGATAAGCATTTAAAACTGATGCTTGATTACTTTTAGATGAAAGGAACCTGTGTCGAAGGAACAGTGCCTAAACTATTTGAAGGGAAAATGATCTCTTTCATCAAATGCAAGCATGTCAAATATGAGTCGTCAAGAACCGAAACTTTTTATGATATTCAGTTAAATATTAAGGGAAAAAAGGATTTGTACGAGTCTTTCCGTGATTACGTTGCGACCGAAGTTTTAGATGGCGACAATAAGTACGATGCTGGTGCTCATGGGCTGCAGGTATGTTTAATCAGAGGAATACAATTTAAAAGAGCGTTTTGTTGTTTGAAGGGTCAACTCTATATAATACTATTTGCATGACATTAATTTAGGAAGCGGAGAAGGGAGTAATATTCACGTCATTTCCTCCGATTCTTCACTTGCATTTGATGCGGTTTCAATACGACCCTGTTACTGATTGTTCCGTGAAATCTAATGATAGATTTGAATTCTTTGAAAAAATTCAGCTCGATGAATTCGTCAAAGACAAAGACTCAACTCAACCAAAACCCACATACACATTGCATGCTGTAAGTTGAAATGTTGTTTCTGAAAATTGTTTGAGTAGTTCTTAAGACCTACCGTTTCAAAACGCAAAAATTGACGACATAATGTTGCAGGTTCTTGTACATTCGGGGGACAACCATGGTGGCCATTATGTAGTGTTTCTGAACCCCAGGGGTGATGGAAAGTGGTGTAAGTTTGACGATGATGTTGTATCAAGATGTACGAAGACTGAAGCCATTCAGCATAATTTTGGAGGACAAGAGGTAACTGACGCATTCGGTGTGATAGTGTGATCTAATCTACATGATTTTTATAAATATAAAAATAAAATATTGATAATATGTCGGTTTACAGATGGATGATTTGCATCCAGGAGTAAAGCAGTCCACAAATGCTTACATGTTGGTTTATATAAGAGATTCCAACTTACCAGATGTGCTTCAAGAAGTAACTGAAGATGATATCCCCCGGGAGTTATTGGAACGGTTAAAGGTGCGGGATTATCACTTATTCGTTCGTTGGTTCTCGATATTTGGCATTATTTTTTTGCACGTATTGATCCTAAAAAGCATTATTCTACTTATTTACTACAGGAAGAGAAGAATATTGAGATTTTGAAGCGCAAAGAACGGTCTGAAGCCCATTTGTACATGCAAGTAACTGTAATGTTAGAGGATGCATTTGTGGGGCATCAAGGATTCGATTTATTTGATCAGGAGAAGATGAGTCCTGCGGCTACTGCAAATTCTCGAACATTTCGAGTACTGAAGAAGACAAAGCCTCATGAATTCCTCAAGACATTGTCAGAAACCTTTGTATGTTGACATTTATATTTTACTGTGTACTCGACCCTCAACTCAGTGTACAGTTAGTGAACATTAATATTGTTTCTAATACTGCTTATAGAACGTTGACACGAAGCGACTACGACTTTGGCCTTTTAATATGAGGGCTACGAAAGTGATACGACCAATTCACTTGGACGTAACTCCGGAGACCAGTAAAACGCTTGAGGAAACCATTTATGGCCACCAGTTGCCAATATTTCTAGAAATATTACCTAATGACGACGAGAGAGATGGGCTCCCTCCATTCGACAAAGAAAATGATGTGATACTTTTCCTTAAAATGTACGACCCAGTTAATGAAAGTTTGCATTACTTTGGCCATTGGTGTGTTCCCATTTCCACGTCATTCAGTAAGTCATCAACACTTAGATTTGACAATCAATGATCATTCACAAACGGAACACCTTGAAGGTGCTTCTTTTAAATCATTTTCGAAATTATATGGAACTTTTTCTAGATGAACTTGCTGTCGAATGTAGGAAAAGAGCTAATTTCTCAGACGATACGCCGATAACTCTCTATGAAGAAGTTTCTCCCGGTTCTGTTGAGAAGGTCGTAGACATGAACGCCACTCTTGAACATCTGACTGAATTGATGGATGGTGATATAGTTGTTTTTCACAAAACCTATGACACAACCCGTAAACTAAAATCCGTGACGGATTATTACGTCTACATGCAGTACATGTAAGAATATTTTTTAATTATTTGATTAGCACTTTTCTTAGTTGAATTATTGATACAGCAGCTAAACTATCAATGCATTTTGATAGGTACGAAATTACTTTCGTGGATAAAAGCAATACAAATGAAAGTTTTACGTTGGAGATGAGTTTAAAGTCCAGCTACATGGAGATGGCTGCAAAAGTGGGTCAGAGACTAGGTGTCAACCCATTGTACATACAGTTTTATCGAAGTCAGCCGTACAAGTAAGTGTTCCTTTCGTTTTTCAGATTATTTAACGAATTTAGAGCTCATTTTCACTGTCCTTTTATTTTCAGGGACTCTCCTGCGTTTCCCATCAAATTTGAGCAGGATAGCACAGACTTGCTGACAAAATTAGCCCCAGTTCATAAACCAACTCGTAGTCCTTATAAATTGTTTTACCAGGTCCTTGGTATACCAGTAACAGAACTGGAGCATAAGAAACAGTTTAAATTGTTATATTATTCTCCTGAAGACCAGGGTGAGCTTCAATATTTCTCACACTAGTTTTAATTCCGCTGTACTTGTATGTTTATTCGAGCTATTGTTTTCCATGTTGATTTAGTAGAACGAGAGGTGGTTTTCTACGTTAATAAAGCGCCTAGGATAATTATACAAGATGTGTTGACCGAAATGTCTAAAGTGGTATCTGAAGATCATCCCATAACTTTACGTCTATTGGAAATTTCCGCTCACCGTATCGTTAGTGTCATTGAAAATGAAGTCAGTGCAGATATTATCACTAATAATAATTCTCCCAACAGTAAGTCGTTATAAATGATATATCTTCCAGTTCGTAATTACTACCAAGCAAAGTTCCATGTAACATTTGTAAATGTTTATGCCAGGGTATTACCGTGCTGAAGAAATTCCAGATGAAGAAAAATCAATTGGTCCTAATGAGGTTTTAGTCCAGGTTGCTCATTTTCATAAGGAAGCCCGTTCTACCTTTGGAGTACCTTTCTTGATTAAAGTAATTTGCTCTAGCAAAATTTAAGTAATCACGTATGCGATTGATATGTCAAAGTTCTAAGTTGTAATTGAAATTTCTTGCTAGGTGCGTTATGGAGAGACATGGTCTGCTGTGAAGCAAAAAATCCAAAATCGATTAGGTGTAAATGAAAAAGACTGGGCAAAGATAAAAGTAGCGCTAGTTTCTCAAGGAACTCCTGTGTTTCTAGAAAAAGAGGAAGATGAAACGGCTGTTAAACCCGAACATTTTCAGTCGTACTCGCAATCGTACAGTGGAAAACCGTGGCTTGGAGTAGACCATGTAAATAAAGCCCCGAAAAGATCCCGGTACTCCACACTTGAGAAAGCTATCAAAATTTACAATTAAACCTAGACGGTTTGTTAATCATTTTGTTAATGATAAATAGATAATTATTTATCCTATATTTAATCATTTTGTGCTTAAATTGTATTCTACTTACCGAACTTGATTAGTGTAAAATCACCATAAGATTGTGTGTGCCGCAGCAACGTTACACATAATACTATTATTAAATTAGACAGGAGTATCTAAATATATTAAAGTGTCCTGTTACATAGATTGCTTGGTTGTTTGTCATAAATGGAACACTATCTAAAGTCGCCATAAGTAAAACCTTAACAATCAACAAGAATCATTCGTTATACTTCGATCAAAAAGCTTTTCCCGCCATTTATGATTGTCCACAATACAACCGATCAATTTAATAGAAAATCTTGTTAGGATCTTTTTGCTCTGAACACTGCTTGTAAATGCTCAAAAAATAAGTGAAATATATATAAACGCGATAGGTTTTACATTGATTTGTTTCTCATTGAAAATGTTTGCATAATCTGGTGAAGTTCAGCTAAATATGAGTATTTTATAAAATACAAGAGAAATTGGGTGTACGGCATGCACTAACTTTATGACTGCTATTAACGCTTTATTTCGACATTGCATATTTCATAGAATTTTGGATTTATTTATGTCAGTAAATGTCACAATCTGAGTATCGTCAATAGCTTCGTCTGCTCCATTCTTCGAATTTGCTATAATTTATTTATTAATGAACCTTTTTATTTTCGTTCAATGCTAGTATTTGTAAGTGAAGCAAAAACAAGAAGGGCCTTGGCTTTCTCCTTCGACGTGGCAATAGAAAGTCATAGCTTTATAGCAAAAATGCATGAGCGTGGTTACAGATTGAAGACACGTTTTATGACATTGATTAGCCTGTGGGTTGTGTAATGTGTCATTCGAAACCGGTTCCAATTCACTGTGTCGTATTTCTCCCATTGGATGATTGTAGCATTTGCTTTTCCAGATTTTGCCGACCTGTGTACATCCAGTGCGAAAACTTGAGTCACCAGCCTCTTCGGAGTGACCTTTGCATATGCATATACTTTTTTCTTTGTCACAGTAAACTGTTGAGTTTTTACATCTGTCGATGCAGGTTCGTACTTCACAGTCTACGCTGATGTTTGGGGTAAAGTGTGTTTCTCCCTCAAAACTAGTATTGATTTGTTCCCGATTCTGTTCGTGTTCGAGCATGAATAAACATGAAATAAATCACTGTTATTTATGTTTCTTTCATTCCGCTCAACCTTCAAGTGCAGGATTAGAATGTTACTATACAGTTTTTTATATTCCATAAGTACACTCTCTTGGTCCAAATTTGATGAAGTCATCAGTCTATTGATATCCGTAGTAGTACACGTACAAGGCCCAAATATGGGGGAAATGAAGATCACAATAATAATTGATAAGGAATATGGGTTATGTGGTTCTAGTTGCATTTTAAAGCTTGTAATAACAGCTTATCTCTCAACTGGGATTTTGAAATTGTTTAGCTTACTGATGTAGGCACTAATCTTTTATAGTTATTACTAGTTCACGATCCCTAGTAATTAGAATAGTACTTCGTACACTAATGCACGGATTTATATAACGAATGGGGCGAGCTGGTCCGTCTGGTAATAAAAACTGTCAAATGTGCATCCTATGTATCTAGTAGTATTATCCTCGTTTCTCACATGGCATTGGTGTATCAGTGTATGATCCAAGAGACGTTCATTATGCCAACAGAATAGTCAAAAGAGAATATTTTTGCTAAAAAGCCAAAAGTCATGCACATTGTGAAAACTATAAATGAATGAATGTGATACAATTTTGCAAAAATCAATGCCAACCAGGATAATATGGATTTTTTCCAACTGTAATGCAAATGTAATATGTAATGTAACATGGAAGAGGCACGTTCCTGATTTCACATTTATAAAAATATTCCACTATTAAAAATCTAAAGCGGACAGAGGAATTTATGTTCTCTGTTAGTAGGTACGATTCCGTATGCCTGTGATCAACATTATAAACCTAAAGTCACGAACACCGGATGTTGGAAATACCAAAATTGGTGACTTTCAACCTTTGCATGATGTTAACAATAATGAAATCCGTGCTTGTAACATTTGCTTACAGTAGATAACTCACTTGATATACATGCAATATGCATGCATCCTTCAATGTAAGAGAATTTGGAATAGTATTTGTAAAACATGTAGGCTATGCTTTAAAACTTCGAAGCTGTCAAATCAATGTTAATGAAGTAGTACTTACTTTTAAATAAGACAACATATATTAAATTAAGTTTTCGATCTTTAATAAATGGAACTTCATTCCTGAAGAACTAAAAGAAGCATATACAATTCTCATATTCAAAGGAGGAGCAGTAAATGATCCAGGAA
>JAANSM010004597.1:0-11127 GCA_036850725.1 Orchesella villosa
CACTCTTTCTCTCTCTCAAATAACAATTCCCTTCGGCAAAAATATAGTTTTGTACAGATATAATATAGATGAAAATACATACACAAGTGAAATCCTATCATCATCATCATCATTCTTTGCTATGGCTCTGAGAGAAGGAAAAACAAGTTAGGTTTTTTGGTGTTGGAGAGAATGATAGCGGTAGTTAGTTTCTGTGTGTATGTGTGTGTGTGTTATGCTGTTGTCGTTGTCCCTTGTGTTCTTTCCCATTTCTCTTGAACTCAGTGGAGACTTCCATTCTTGTGCAATTACAGGATGACATCATATATAATCTATGCTTATTACCGACCAACACAACTGCTCTTTGGGCTCGTTATGATGGTTTGACATATGTTCAACATTATTGTACACAGACACACACACACAAGCATATGGCATCAGGATGATGATGATCATCATCCCATATTGTACCTTGCTTTTTGCTCTTGCCTCACTTCTTCAAAATGTTTACTCTCTGGCCACGTTACAGAAGAGCGGTTTACATTTTCCTGTCTCACATGGAATATCACTCGAAACTTAAGCTGGAAGCAGATGAGAATGAGATTGAGATGAAGGCTGAGGCTGAATAAGTGGAAGAGGAATGAGAGAGAGAGAGAGAGACGCCATCAAAGCGGAAAGTTTTTAGCGACATTCCATTACATTACTTAGGTACATTACAGAGTGCACTAATCGTAAGTAGTAAAGAGTCTTGTTGATGTTGATGTAACTTTGCGTTCGTTATCATCATCAATGATGGCTTTAAATGGGCCTTTATCTTTAACGTCTGAAGTATAATGTATAACGTGTGTGTGTGTATGTGGTTTGGTTTGGTCTTGTGTCGCATCGCTGATGTTGATTTGATGATGGTATATCTGCGGAAGAGAGAGGCAGCTGAGCGGATTGTGATGGTGAGTGAGCAAAAGTGGAGGAAAGGGAGCACACACATACTTAAGTTTGCAAAGGGATTTTCAATTTTTACATAAATAGCAAACTTGCTTTTCTGGTTTTTCAAGGCGTAACGAGGTTAAAAAGAAAGTGACATCTGAGAATTGCAAAGTAGGAAGATGTAGGATGTAGGAGCAAAGAGGAAGTAAAATGGAAAAGACGATGAAGTCAACAGAAGGGGAAAAAATCACTTGTGATGATGATGGGATAGATGGGTGAATGGAGTGAAAGTAGTGCTATATTCATAGGGAATTAGGGTGGAAGCGGAGGAGTTGACAGTTGAGTTTTTTACATTTAGAGATATTCTAAGAAAAAAAGAGTTTGTCTTTGTTGGTTGCAATGGGAGCTAGCGGGAAGAAAGCAGGTAGAATATTATGAGAGATGATGAAGACGAAGATGATGATAAAATGAAGAAAAAATGTCTAATAAGAGCATTCCTATTTTTTTCATGTTTTCTATTCTTGCTCAACCACTCACTTCATGCAATCTTTTTGGATTGAAATGAACACTCACTCGTATATATAGTGACAGTCAATTCCTTTAATGATGGGAAATACGATGGGAATTTTATCGACCAGCGAGTCCCCAGACTACTTCCAATCATTTCAGAGTTTGAGAGCAAATTGTTCCCGATTAACGAAAGCGGTGAAGAAACGTTATTTTACCAATGTCGACATGGAAAATGAGGATGAGTTCAGACCACGGTATGTTGAGGTAAGAAAAAGAAATATGACGCAGATTCTCTGTTTTCATTTCACCATTTTTTTCCTTTTTCAAAATGAATATGATAGCAAAAGCATAAACAAATTATACTTGTTTTTGTGATGTTTAAATCAAAAACAAATATGAAGAAAAAATTGCTAGCATTGCAATGGCGTCATCACATCAGCATCTGATGTCATAATGCCCCGCATAACTCGCTTTTTTGGAAGAATTTCAATTTTCTCTAGATTTTTCAACTACGCAGTTCACATTCCTTTGTTTCTCTTTGAAATTCAAAAAAAGCAATATCATATCAAAAAGCTCAAGAAGCAAAAGAAAGCATGTCTGGTATGGCATGGCATATATGGCAACTCAACCAAAAGAAAGTTGCTTGTTTGCTTCCTTCTTTCTATTTATGTATATTCTCTTCTTCTTCCCTGATGTGATAACAATGATGATAATATGATGATGATGTTTTTAAGATACGATATATACCAGTTTAAAAAGTTTGCTCTTGTTTGCAGTTCTTGACAGATCTCCTTTTCACCCGATTTAGCAGCCTCTATGGAAATGGGCTTGCTAATCACAGCGTGCCAGTCTACTTCTATGTCTTGGACTATTATGGAACCAATGGAATTATGAGCATTATTGGAGACACTGATATGAAAAGTAAGTAGAAAATAAAGTAAAGTATATGCTATGGGGCTTGGGATATGTGATACGCAGCGATTTTTAATGTGTACACAAGACAAAACTATATTAATTAAAAGAAATTGGTAAACTACTTTCCTCAACTAATAATAATAGAGTTTGCTTGTGCAAACATGATCAAACGACGGCATGCTTTGCTTGCTTTGCGTATTTCCTATACTTCTTCTTGTCGCTATCTCTGAGAAGAAGTTGGTTTTCTTGTGATTTGAAAACTATAAACAAGATTGGTATTGCTCCCTTTAAAAAACTATTTTCTATAATGAATATGCATAATGGTTAGCCCATCGTTTTCTTAAAATTGTATTATATCGTTTCTTATCATCAGAGAAATAATAACCTTAAGAAAAGATTCACTATGCAGTGGAATCGGAACTGGCGTTGATGTTGAGCACGTCGTCCTCTTTTGGATGGAAGGAAAAGGGGAAGACGTGAGAAGGGGGAAGGGAGATGCTGGTCTGGTTTGGTCTGCTTTTCTTGCTTTCCTTCTTCTCCTCTCTTTTCTTATCTAGCTACCCATGTCTAATTTCATTTCATTTAATAGGAACCTGTCTCAACTGACTGAGCCTCAAGATCCGCTTTCTCTCTTTCGTTCCCACTTGATTGTTATAAAATGCTGGTTCTCCCATATTCACAAGTGCTTCCTCTCTACTTTGTAATTATCACCAGAAGCTCAGGCCTACTTAACAATCTGGTGTGTGCCGTCTCATGTATGATCACATTATGTACTTAAACTTGTTTTCGTAGAGAAAAGACGAGAGAGAGAAAGGGAAGGAGAGTCCTCGGCTGGTTAAACTTCTCCAGAGATTTAAATAATTTTTCATAGGCAGATTCCATAAAGACCATTCCTTAATCAGTTGTGTAATCTTTACTGAGCTAAACTCACTACGGTTCCGGCTCTCTCCCGGGGTTTTGGTGATGTTTTAAAAAGGAGAGATTCCAAGAGCTAAAGGAGATGAGGTTTTGGCTTTTTACAGTTGGGTGGGTGGGTGTAGCAATGTATCGTTTGTAAGTGCACAATAACTATCTTGAAAATTTGGCGAGTTTTGTGCTAGATGCAAATGAAATACAAACTTTTCGTGCAACGTACATGTAATACTTACATTAATGGAATTAAATACCCCGTGTTTTCAAAAAAATTAATCTACTGAATCGTACAATTTTAGGCTTAACCAAAATGTTTGAAAATCGTCGAAACCTAACAAACCTAACAAAACCTAACAAAATTGAATAATTTTTCATTTTCGCTGCGCTGCTATACCTCAAAAATAATGATGACAGACAAACACAGCTTTCTCGCAAAACTTAAACCTTCACGAATAGTAAAACACTAACTTCAAAACTTGTAATCCAGAATGCATGTTTGCCTCCGTGTTTATGAGACTGTTCACATATTGCTATGAATGTAGTGCAGTGTTGTAGAGGATAGTTTAAAAGGTTGCTCAGTGTATGGCATCTTTATTTTTTAACATTTATGTGACCATTGCAATCCTTTCTTACATGTTTATTTACATTGTTTGTATGTATGTGTGTCTGTGCAGTTGTGCACAAATATAGAGATATTAGATAGGTGGTTAGTTGAGGAAGAAATTTTCTCTAGCTCTCTGGGATGAGCGGGTAGTTTGGTAGTTTCACAAGATTACATAGGTAGATATGGGATATTATGGTCGTTTAATTTTGGCTCTCTGATAGTTGGGGAAGAAATTTTCTCTAGCTCTCTGGGATGAGCGGGTAGTTTGGTAGTTTCACAAGATTACATAGGTAGATATGGGATATTATGGTCGTTTAATTTTGGCTCTTTGAACCATATTGCGGCAATAATAATGGAATTTTATGTAGTTATGTTGCCCTTTGGCCTGGATGAAAATTGCATATATCGCGGTAGTGTCTATATTTGTAAGCTAGTATTGTTTTGTATTTCTTTATAAGTTGGTTTGGAAGCTTCATTCAGTTTTAGTAGATATACTGTTGAATGTACGTTGGGTTTATGAGAACAAAGTAGTGCAAAGTTGAGCTGGGAAAGAAACATAAAACAAATAGGAATGGACAGTTTGCAATTTAGCTTACACATGAAAACACTAGTGCAATATTACGTGGTTGCTGATAAAAGATATGATTCCATAATTCCACGGTGGATGTATAAAGGCTACAACATTCAGAATATTCTGCCGACTAAACTTCAGTAATTTTTTGGAATATGAATACGAGCATTTTATGGCTTATTCGTTGAAATCAATTTAAATTTAAAAGATGTTGAATAACAACGGTATTTTAGAAATATATAGAGCTGCATATTATTTAATTCAGAGAAGATGCATTGTTTGATACAATCGGTTGTGCTATGATTAACTTTAATTTAAATGGTTACATAAGCCACAGTCACAGTATGAATAAATGTGGTAATGTATCATTGTTATCCCTTCTCTTAACTCTCATTAAAACCTTACTACGTAACTTTTATAGTTTTTACGATTAAAGCAGAAATTTTAATGTATTTTGAAGCAACAACAAAATCAAAGTCGCCGGCGAATATTTCCATCTAAGAAGGGGGGAACATTAAGTTGAAGCAATCGTACTTGAATCAGTTGAATCCCAGTTAATTAATAGTTCGACCTCTAAAAAAATATAGCTTGAGCTATAAAAGTTAAGTTTTTTAAATAAATAAAGGCGTCATTACCATTCGCGATACTCATGTGAAATTGTGCAGGCTGCAAAAACACCTTCAATTTCAGTATTTTCAAGCTTGAATCTATCAAGTTNTAAGTTTTTTAAATAAATAAAGGCGTCATTACCATTCGCGATACTCATGTGAAATTGTGCAGGCTGCAAAAACACCTTCAATTTCAGTATTTTCAAGCTTGAATCTATCAAGTTTCAGACCTACCTTTTACTTCTCTTTTTGGCAGCAAGACGTTCATAACGCCAGAGCTCCAGTTGAATGGACTCCCTTCGGTTTTGTATCAAAAAGTGAGCACATTCTAACTAAACTGACTTTGTTCCCTCTGCGTGTGGACCCGTGAGTATTCTGGCACCACAGCATGAGATAATAAAATATGATAAAAACGAGATTAGATTGACTCTCAGCTGGCATCCATTCCCCATACTCCAATCCAATCCCGTTTTCCCATTTTTTTCTTTCTCTCACTCTCTCTTTTTTCTGGTGAGATATGAATCTTTTCTCACCTTTTGAGTAATAATAAGTAAGAGGGGAGACGTTTTTCTGTCATGTCAGCCAGAGCTCCGCCAGGAGTCGGTCGTAAAACTAATGTGTGTAGCGTTGAGAGCCAGCATGGAGCATCAGAGCCCAGCACACCACTCACACTCACTAACAACACGGTAACCAATAAAACCAAGTGAGAGAGAGAGAGGATTTTATTGATAAGGAGCAAAGAAAAGAGAAAAGGTAAAAAAAATCACATTGAAATGAGGAATGAATGCCTTTCTCTCCGTCCAACAAACGGAACGAAATCCTTAGCGGAATATAATAACCAAGAGAGAACAGCACCAACAGTCGACCGACTAGGGACTCCACTTTTTCCTTCAATTTCAATTCATAAATTTGCACAAATGAATGCGTGAAAATAATATATGAGGAGAAAGAGAGAGAGGGAAGAAGATAGCATTCATAGGAGGAGGGAAGTAACAAGCCGAGAAAATATTAAATGATGAAATTCAATCTGATGAATGATAAAAGCAATAATATTTATGGAAGTGGGTTGATATATATATAGAATGGAAATGGTTTACTAAAGTTACGTTATCATCTGGAACACCTCTTTCTTTCCTTTATGCGTAATTTCGTTCATCCTTTTCCTTCTTCCATTCTCCTTTTCTACACTAATATATGAGGTACTCACGATAGTCACTAGTGAACTGAAAACTTTTTTTTTGCTTCATTATTATTATCATCATCTTTCATAATATCGTTAAGCTATTGAGGGAATATATATGTGTGCTCCAATTTCAAATGAAAAACTTACGCTTGACATGCAGACATCATCCTTTTTTTTACAATGGAATTTCTAAATGAGATGAAAAATCTACCACCATATTATAATGCGCTTCCGCTCTTCAAAGAAGCTATACTTTTCCTTTCCTTCTCTGGGAAAAAGGGGCAATGTGAGGAAGTAGCTGGAGAAATGCTACTCATTTTTAATGACAATTGCATTTAGCGACGCTTACTAAAAACTGTGCACTTTCCCCATTTTCCTTTCCCTATAAAAGTTTTGTTTTGACCTGCGGCTGTTTTCATTCTTGTAATGGGATTTGCAATGATATGTACAAAATAGACATTTTACTATACATATCATCTCCACCATTTTTTTATCCGTATTTTTTTCCTCCTCTCAAACATGCCCGCATATGCATGTTCAGTTCGAAATTCGAATGTAGAAAGTTGTGATGATGTGAAGTGATATTTACATGAACAGTGTATTACTTATATAGTGAAATCATAGCCTTTTCTCTTTCTCTTACTTTCTCTCTTCCCTTTTCTCTTTTATACCGCAAATCCAAACGTAAATGTAGTTGTGTGCTGTACTATTACAGCTTCTTTTGGAAGCCCCATAATATAATATATCTCTCACATTTCGTTCTGTTACAAAAGCGTTCTCATCTCATTTCTCTCTCTCTCTTTCCCTTTCTATTTTACATCATTTCATGCATGACTAAACTAAAGTAAGCGAGCAAATAATGATGCACTTTACATAACTTAATGCTACAATATTATATACACTAAAGAATTCAAATTGCATCTTCAGCTTATCAAAATCCACTGTTTGATGCTCCCCTATATGCTTTTCTTTTTATATATTTTTATATGGAATGGGAATGGATTGAGTAGTGAGTGAAGTTGGAACGTTGGAAGTGAGTACATGTGTGGCTCTCATCCTCTGTCCTCTTCTTCTTCCCTTGCTTTTTCCCTTGTGCTGCTTTATATATACACGATGATATTTATGCGATGATATACCATAATGTGATATGATGATGGCTGTTGGTGTATCATCTCTCTCTCTCTCTCTCTTTCGCTCTTCTCTCTACTTAAAATACATGTGGTTTTATTTGATATTGCAGCAATAGCTCATGGCGATATTCTCCAGTACATTTTCACTCAAGTCCTCGGCGAAGGAAAACCATTTGCCATCTGATGACTTGGAGTTTGCTACAAAAACATTCATTCCTCTTTTAGTAAATTTTGCAAAAACAAGGTATGTTTTCCAACTCTTGCTTCAAGGCATTATCATCCTACATATACTTACCTATTATTTCAGTTGTACTCATCATATCATATAGTCAGTCAGTCATATAGTCATATAGATAGAAGGAAAGATCCAAACAGCTTGAAGAGTCTTTAAACTTAATATGCTGTACTTAGATGGATATATATATACAAAAACTACCTACATTTAACCACATTCAACATCACGCAGATATAATTTGATTTGGATAAAACGTGAGTTGTGAGTTGAGAACATGCATTTCCCAGTCCAAAACTTTTTTTTTGCACGATGAAATGAAATGAAACCATGTAGGAACTATAGGGGCTATGGGATGAATGGCAATTTAGACTGGATGATGATGTCCAACAGCAACAGGATCAGGAGGAGAGTGGATATTAGATAGTAGACAGAGCAGAGATGAAACAAGTAGATGAAGATGATGGTGATGAATGATGATGACATAAAATAACGTTGTTTGTTTTAACTACAAACGACCTTTGTCTGTCCGCTGCTGCTCTTAGTGTTAGAGTATCATATGAACAAATCATAGGGTGATAACCTTAAAACATGACACCTCACAAGGGACTCTATAGGACAGCATATAATAATAATAGTTATTGTCATTTCTCGTAGCATCTTTACAACTCGCTCAGGAAGCTAAACAAGAAATGTAAATTGTTATAATAAAAACTCATAAAATGTTGTGATGATGATGTAGACACTAGACATTCATATTCCTCCAAGGACTGTATTAACTCGGATGTGTCGTCATCTCCCCTACTTCCGTATAAGCTAGTTGAGTTCGCGGTTGTGGCATGGCAGACGGTTTCTCAACCTTTCATGATTATCATTACCGTTATGCATAAGTGGATAGCTGATGGGGAGAGAGATGAAATTTGAAATTGCGAAGTTGAAGCCGTGTGTAAAGTTAAACCTGCTTTAAAGTATAAATTTGAAGGTTTGAAATGGGAATGAATACACGTAGAGAAAAGTGTTTATGAATAAACTAATTCGATTGCGAAATATAAACTAGCAGCATTGTAACAACCAACTTACATTACTATATTGACACATACAGCCGAACGGTGAAGAAACGATCTTTTCAACCTACAAATTTTTAAGATCTACTTTATTCTTTTAGTCGGAATAAAGAACAGTCAAAGTCAAGTCAACGCCAAAAGTTGTATTTTCCTTTTCTTGTTTCAAGACAGAGAAAAACTATAGCTTGGTAAAGGTAGTGATACAAAGTTATAGTGTAAAAACTAGAGCATGTATTGAATAGAAAATGTTTCCATTACCCATTCTGGAAATAAAGTGGCTTCAACATTGGCTCTTGGCTAGAATAGATGAGAGTGCAATATAGGTGCTATAAGTTAGCAAAGTAGGATGATGTGCTGTTGTTGATGATGATGATGATCATTGGTGAAATGGGAAGGCTTATTACATGGTATTAAGTGAAGTCCTTGGAGTCTTCTTTTTTGGTGATTCTCTTCTCCTTTTTTTTCTTTGCATGCTCATTTTCTTGGACTCATGCGATATGTCTTGGACTGTATATCAAATATACACAGCAACCCAACACCAAGTCCCGGAGCATTTGGAGGAGTTTCATGGCCGAAATTTAATGGGGAAGACCAAACTGCCTGTCTAATAGGAAGCAAGTTATCTCTCCAGCCACAGTTTCGCTCAACAATTCTCAAGTTAGTGAATAAAGAAACAAAAAATGTAACAAAGTATGGCACACCCAAACCCTTCCTATTTTCAATATCCCAAACTTAAATTAGAAAATAGTCCATATATATCAGTCCTAATTGCTTTATATTTGACTTTTATCACTTAATTAATTTTCACAATGAGCCACCCAGTTGATCCCTCTCCTTTCATTAAGTTGCCACTTTATATATATTGCTGAGTGGGCAGTCTGCATCTCGCCCACCTAGAAGATGAAGAAAGTTTGGATTTTTTGTGTAAAAGATTTTTCCCCTGTCCTCCTCAAGTAATAATTTTTCCTAAAAAATGTGCGCATTAGCATGAAGATGAAGATGCACGAAGTTACAAAGTATTGCACGTGAAAAATGCTACAATATGAGATACTTAATATATTTTTGTGAAAATTTTGCTTCCTTCCAAGGTTCTGGAGTGAAGATATAAGAAAATTGGTTGGTCCCAAAAAGGACGAACTTTAACGCTACTGAGGATGACATGTACGGCAGCTTGCAGCTATGCATACAAGGGGTCTTCTGATACTGTACGAATAAAGACGTGTCTTAAAACAAGTCTACAATAATTGCCATTTGAAAAAAGTATTAATATTACATGAGAAATTTCAACCTTTACATTACATATTACATACCATAAATAAAATACCAAATGTTGTTAGAAACAAAATTGGAAGAGAGCAGTTTTCAAGATGGTTTTATTTAATCAAAGTTGTACTTAAAGTTAACATAGATCTTCTAGAATGCATCTACCAGATTTTGTAAGAGTAGCACACAAGAACAAGAAATATATGTTAGTTACCCTGTAAAACAAATATGCTATTGGTTTGAGTCAAAACTTATCGAATTATTTTACTAGTTTCTCTGCATGTGCGAAGCGAAAGCGAACGATAATAATTACACTCGTACTACCCACACTTTTACTTGACCGTAACTACCAAACCATATTAGCCCCCAAGGAGAATCTACTTTAAAAGTGATCCTTTATAAATCAAAGAAAATGTCACCATTCTAATTCAGCAGCTATGAATACAAGGGGTCTTCTGATACTGTACGAATGAAAACGTGTTTTAAAATAAGTCTACAATAATTGTATCTTGTATTCAGCTAAATGAAAGTGAATCCTCAGAATCCTCAAAATAACTACAGAATATTTAATAGTAATTAAGATTGTTTATTCTATCAGCTTTTTAGCTACCTTTCTCATCATACTTGATTGTATTCACATTAGTTGGATATTGTTTTTGAAACCTAAATGTTAAAATTTAGAATAACTAATCGCAAAACAAACGCAACAATCACATATGTTTACGATTTCACTCTGAATATCACATTTTCCATTCAATTTTAGCAAGGGGCACACAGATAATCACATAATGAAAAAATGTGTGCTTTATCTCACAACTTTTGGGCAATTCATTAATAGGTACACATGTGCATGTAATTTTCCATCTTTTCAGCTAATTATATTCACAATTCGCTGCACAGCCAGTGAATATAAGCTATTTTTATAATTACTTATTGATATTGATATCCTATCTATTAATCAACTACAACTAATTAGAATAAAGAAAACTAATTAAATTTCTAATCGAAAATTCCCATCGACTAACAATATTGTGGAAGCAGCATTATCTAAAAAAATTTGCAAACTCGATTTCTTATATTCAGCAAAGATTTCATTTCGCCCCACTACCTCGCCTTCCCTTTACTTCTTCAAGCCGTAGAATCATACCGTTGCGGCTTTGGTGGGCGTCTCGTCATTCTCACAGTCACTCCTCGTTGAAACCTAGTCTTCATGTCCGACATGGGATTCGTAT
>JAANSM010004598.1:1058-11123 GCA_036850725.1 Orchesella villosa
GGCACAGTTTTGATTAAAAGACATTCGGCAAATGGAAGTGAATTAATTTTCACTGTTTAAAACCTATAATAAAGCCCAGGTTTTCAAATAAAAACTATAATTCTTTGTAAAATAGAATCATAAGCTCTTTGGAGGCTTTCAAAGTGAGGTGCTTTATCGTTCTGACTTAACGTTTTCGTTTTGTATTGGTCTGCCCAAGTGGTTCTGACAAAAAAATCACTAAGAAACCGCCTTTTGCAAGAGGAGAGGCCAGTACGATGCTGGAGATTGAAGGTGGGGATTGTGTACGCTAAAGTGGTTCTGACAAAAAAATTCACTATAGAAACTGCCTTTTGCAAGAGGAGAGGCCAGTACGATGCTGGAGATTGAAGGTGGGGATTGTGTACGCTTTAATTCTCCCGACAACACAACCGGAAATCATGGAAATGGAAGTTCAAGTTTCCCGATCATTTCATACATATGTATTATGCAATACGTCGGTGTTCGGAATACTTGAATGTCACCTGGCAAATAGTCGGGTTGCTTGACATTTCCACTTCCGGTTGTGCAAGCGGAGGTATTGAAGCTGGCTCCGTCTCCAGGTCACCTAACGCAGGCCTGAACTGGCCTCTCCTTATGGAAACTCTGTATTGAATTTTTTGTCAGAACCACTTGGGTGATAGGTGAATGACATGAATTGCGTCGTGTATAGTTTCAATAAAAAATTCATTGACCTAAGAGGCACCTTCCTATATTCACATTGTATTGGTACCGTTTGTCTTTCAAGGATGCCGAATTATCCTTGGAACTGGAACGAGTGGCAGTGGCCTGTGGGGGAAGGACGAAACGCAGTTGAAATACATCGGAAAGCTATGGAGATGCCTTTCACACTTTCTCTAGAAGATACCAGTGTAGAAAATGTTAACCAAATAACGTTTATATTAAATTACGTGAAAGGTGGTCCCATTCCTCAAGTGACAATAATGTGGGGGCCTACATTATCCTATTTAATGAGAATCATTAATAGTCCATGGAAAGTACTAACCAAAGAATTAATGATGTCTAAACTGGACATTGGAGAATGGAAAAATTTCCTGGATTTCAGTTTTCAAAATGGTGTTATATCTGATGTAAATATGCTAAATTGTTTTATGGTCCAGCACATGGAATTGCCAAGCTGCGCAAAACAAGCTTCTCCGACGGGAATGCCCAGTTCTTATGAAAGTGTGAAATTGGTTATATCGCCTCCAATTGACTTTGGCTGGAGCTTATTGAAAAACCAGTTTAGATATCCCGCAGCAGTCTTTGTGACAGCGCAGAATGTTCTGTACGATAATGTTGGCCACTGCCACGGCATTGTAAGAAACACTAACATTACACTACACTACACACACTTGACTCAAATAACTAGCGCAAGTCGCCTTGTTTGAGTTCGATTCATATCATCTTAGAGTCGAAAAATAGAATCTTTCTTCTATTTACAGGATGGCATAATTCAAGTTGCCCATGTCAAGAATGAAGAATTTTCAAAGCCATCGTCCACTTTAGCTCAGTATATAAAAATGAGGAATGGACAGTGCCATATATTGCAGGTTAACTCCCAGTTACCTTCACCCTTACATGATTAATAATATTCATAATTCAATCATATTTCGCTATAATTAATATAATTATACTCGAGTCATATGAATATGCTCGATCGTAATTCTTATATCTCAATGCACCCCTTTGTCTTGTGTTTGTGTATTTTATGATCTAGTCATTGTACGTGATGGACGATCATCGTGCTGATGAAGGTGAATCTGAGGAAGGTCTTGTTGACGGAGAATCTCAACCCTTTAATGATGTTCTCTGTTCAGTATGCCAAGTGTCACCGGTATCCAGAGTCATTATACCCTGTCGTCATGTTTGTTTGTGTACCCAATGTTTTCAAAAACTAGAAATTTGTCCAATTTGTCGTGGTACTATAATGTACTACTTTAAAACTAGACACGAACCGAATTATTCCACACATGCAATGGTTCAAGAAGAACCGGAGCAGCTAACATGGTGGCGACGCGTTGACAGATGGAATGACAACTTTAGTAATGCTGCTGGATTAGTAAGACATTAAAGATAAAATTACAGTAAATACGTTATATTTATAACCTTTTATTCGCACAAATCGCAGTATATAAAGTTTGATACATGAAAAACCTAACTTTCGTAATCGTGTTCCGGTATCGTTTGGATTAAAAGTAAGAAAGAACTCATTACTTTTTGGACTTCTAATCACTTTGTAAGCAGCTAAAGGTCAATAAATCTAAAAAACTTATTGACATTCCGTGTACTGAGTACTGACTAATTTCCCTGGTTGCGTCTTAAAACTTAAACTTAAAAATAAAACGTTTAGACGAGGGTCTAAAGAATCTTAATTTTATTATGCCTACGATTCTTTCCATTTTTCCTCCGCTTCCTTCTTGAACTCAGGTTCCAACTGAGATCTAAAACCATCTATCACATTTGTGGTGGCTTCTGCCATCAATATAATTGGCCGTACAACAGTTGGAGGAATTTGCCTCAACACTCCTCCTACAGCACCTGACATACCTTTCTGTTCGTGTTCTATGCTGGCAACCTGGACAATTGTGTGCGCTGTGTCACCCAACCCCTGTAGAATTTTCAATTAAACAGTAGTAGTAGTACATAATTAATAAATGTTATGGTACAAATTAACTGATAACTGATGAAATGCTACAGAAGCATAGCATACCTCTTTTACTACATTATACGCATTTGTCACTCCTTCACGAATATCACCTGGTTGAGTATAACGTTTTTTCTTCTTGGAAGAGTGTCTTCGTTTCTGTTGTACACTGGGTCCGGGAGATACCATGTCATATGTAATTTCCGCAGCTCCCTGCAAAAATGTGTTTCAGAATAGGTATCAGACATTGAAAATGAGGGTCTAGTCGCGTCTCGGTTGGTGAGTTGTTATAAAAGGACATTTATAGATAATGACATGCACATTTACATTGAACCGAACCAGGGTATTATTCTAACACTCCACCACTTTGTAAATCATACCTGGATAATTTTAACGAATCTGTTTGTTAATTCTAATGCAGCAAGTGCAGCAGAAGTGGAAAATGCGTTTGCTCCTCGCTGAATCCCTTTTGCAATTCTTCCATCTTTTTGATACTGTTCAATAGGTAGCCAGAACAGATCACGAACCCCTTGAACTATAGGAATAGCATTAAAAAGATACCAAGAAATGCCAGTATCAAAGTGCAGATTATTCCCATAAAATCTGTACTGTACTACTTACACAATTGTACAAAAGAATACATAGGACCAACTCCTCCTAATAAACTTGGTAACTGATTTTTCTTTATATCTGCCGCCCATTCATTCATCAGAAATAGTGCGAGCTTATCCATTCCCAAAATTCTGTATACATACATATAATCAATACCAATACATACTGTTAACTTGACAATGGACAATAACACCTTTCTCGTAAAACAACTTATTTCGGCTTACCCGTATCTGTGATTAATTCGTTTCAATCTTATTTCAGAACAATTCAACTGTGCAAGACCCATCAACAGTCCTGCAATTGGCCCATGAGTCATATCAACCCGTTTTCCTTGATAATCTAATCGAATAGGCACGTCAGGAGAGAATATAACTTGGCTGCAATAGAATTGTGCAAAAAGGCATTATACATTCATCCACTTTTTCTGACTTCTTCATTGATCCGTTAAAAGGAGATTGTTCAGTACTTACCGAAAATACACTGGAGTTGCTGGCTTAGAGGAATCAATTGAAGGATCTTTAGAACATGTTGATTCGCTGTCATCAAAAGCACCGTGTTCATCGCCAAACATAAGTAGGTTAGCTTGATATTCCTCCTCATTTGGAACAGACATTTCATTTTCGTGTACATTTATTGTCATAACGGGTAAAGATTCCACAGAAGGAGTGTGGCTTGGGGGTTTGTTGCTGGAAGTGGCAGAGTCTTCTTCTACTGATAAAATGTATAGCATAACTCTCGTGAACACATGCGTCTTAGTACCTTATTGTTTAATGTGTTATTATGATATCTTTGTGCTATTATGATATTATCTATCGAAAGCGTTGTAAATTGGTAGATTGTTTTCAGTATCCCGTCTGTCTGTGGACACGTTTTCTCAGAAATTACTGGACCGATTGACACCAACTTTGGTAGATCGACAGATTAGGTCAAAAAAATTTTGAAAGGAATATCAGACCTGTGGACTACTTGTGACCCCAGAAATGGGGGAGAGGATGAAGGTCACATTCATTTTAAATTGCAAAAATCTTTTTCTTTCATTCTTACATAGAGTCAACAGCTTATCATAGTGGAATGGCTTTCACATTTATGATGACCTCAGAAATAGGGGAACTGGGTATAGGTCACATCCATTTTTAATGACAATTATTTTCGTTTTCAATTGTCAATCAGAAAACAATGCTTAAAAGTTTAATAGTCGGTCAGAATACATGCTTTCGGTAGATATTTCTTAAAGTGGTTTACACGTCTTGTTATTATTGTACCATCGCTTTCAGATCTTCCTATCTGTTCGGCAAAGAACTGATATAAAAAGAGCACAGAATCCTGATCTATATTCAGACGAATGGGCAACAAAGAAATTTTAAGACAGCATTCTTCAATGCTGCTAAGCTGTGGATCAGGTCGTAGATGAACAGCTTTCAGTACAATCTAACACAAAGAGAAGGACGCTTGGTCATATTTTTTACTGTCATAAACTATAGTAGTTATAAAACTGTTTTAATCAAAGTCAGGCCATATCGTAATTCGTAATATCCATTTACCATATTTGCATGGGATTGACGTGGGCGGGTTGGAGATGTATATAAATACAGCATTTTATTGAAGGGAGAAGAGACAAGCCTATCGCGAATCTCAATATTATTTATCACAACAACTAGACGAGAAGCTTGTTCTGTTGACTCAGGGTATATTTCGTGCTGGAATTTAATCTATAAAAAAGAAAAACAATAATAATAAACTCGTTACCATTTATTTGGCAAAAATGCACGAGAATTCAACTCCAACCTTATTCAAATGTAATTCAACAAGGGTATCATGCTTCCTTCTGAGGCCTCCTTTATTTCGCCAAGAATTTGACGACTCTCCGTGTTGTTTTCGAGGAGGTTTTGGACTTTCATAAGCTTCCCATGCATTCTTGAAATGTTCAGAGAGATAAGAGATGTTAGAATCAGTCCAGTCAGTTTAGAATTGAATAAATAAATATGCAGTTGACAGCAAAAAAGGTTCTGAATCTCAGCTAGGATTTAGATTTATACTACAACTATTTTGCAAGTCAAAAGAAGTAAGTGTGTGTGTGTGTTCGTAGCAATCCTTACTTCTTTTTACTTGCACAATATGTCATTCGACTGGAATCATAGATTTAAAATAGATGGAGATGGAGGACTGACGGATGGAGGACAAAAAGCGTGCATTTCATAATTTAGGGTAATAAGCTGATGTCGTTGGTTCCAAAAAAGACGCTTCAGATCTTTTTTTATAAAAATCAAAATAATTTTGTGTCTGACCCACTTGGGTCTCTATCGAAGCAATATTTTAATCTTTCAAACTAGTAGTCTGGTAGTCAAGAAATTAAGTTATTAGCCTTTAGTTTCTTCGTCACAAGTTTCGTCCCACCGCCACCGCCTACTACTTCTAGATTATAGGTTTTCTTTGAGTGGAAGTGGAAGTGCAACAGAGTATTAAAAAAACTATAACTTCGTCGGTAGGATATGAGGACGGGTGTACAAGCAAAAAGAGGGGGGTCTTTGAGTTTTGGTTCGAAATGAGCACCAATGCTATGATACAACTCCAAATACGTATACAGATTGCTTGGTGACTGAGAGGGGTGGCATTGGTAAAGTAGCGCATTTAAGTGACTTTTGATCAGGAATTTCAGATTTCCCCAAAAAATTCCAAAAATATCTATGTCAAAGGCTATATATGTTTTGTATTATATTGGCATGGGAAAAGTAGGCATATTACATTGTTACACTGAAACATATAGCCTTTGACATAGACTGGATAATTTGGGAAAACTGAAATTCATGATCAAAAGTCACTTAAATGCGCTACTTTACCAATGCCACCCCTCTCAGTAACCAAACAATCTGTATACAGTATACGTATTTTGGATACAACTAACATACGCTGAGTATGAGGATTGGTGGATAGCTTGAAGTTGAATGAAGAGTTTCATCTTATAGCATAGTAGGAGGTTTAGTTAAACATTAACATGCAATGCCGTAGATTGCTATGGGAAACTGGCTTATTGGGATTGGATGGAATAATGGACGGACAAGTAAAGCCTTTTTGGAACAATAAGTCACTTTTTACACCTGCCCCAGATGTTCCCCAGAAATTATTTTCAACTACATTGCTGTGCTACCGAGAAATTAATGATTGGATGTCGGGACGACAGACAAACCTACACACTTTCAAAAAGTAGCCGGTCCTATGTTAGCAAAAAAATAACTGTCATTTCAAACAAAATCAATTGACTTGTCCTTACTCATCCACGCCAGCAATGAGAAATGCCAATATACCATGGTTTCCCATATTGCAATCATATTTACATAGTCTAATTAACATGTATATTTTAAGGGGGTTTGCTTGAAGGATAAAAAAAAGGCATTTCCAGTGTGACGTTTTGAAAGATTTAACACGGAATCTATAGAGAATAAAAACTACTTAAAGATTTGTCGCCTTGGTGGGAAATCTTTTAAGTAGTTTTAATTCAAATTCATAATTACTTGAGAACTCTATTTTATTACCTATAGATAGAGGAGCAAATTCTCTATAGATTCCGTGTTAAATCTTTCAAAACTTCACACTGGAACTACCATTTTTCTTATTCTTTAGGCGAAACCCCTTAATGGCGATTAGCATGTAGATTGGTGTGCAGCATTTCCTTTAAATGGGAAGACCACCTCTTTGGTATTTTCCTACACCCGTACTCGTACTAATACCTGACCAAGTACGTCGATACTGTAGCTATGATATTTGATTGTAGAGAGTTTTAAAACCCACCTCGAACGCTTTAGTCTTGGAAAACACCACACCAGGATTTAAGGCATCGACCGCTATGTCAACTTCACTATGATCATTATGAAACGTGGTGTCATCTTTCTTGCGATCCGACGTGACCCTGATTGCAGCAATTGCACGATATAAATCCCCAACCTCAAAAACGACAACATGATAATACGCAGGGAACAGAGTTTTTAGTTTTACTTACGTTTCACTGAATTCTTTATCATCTGCAACTCGATGACGCTTGGGTGCGACAGTACTTTCAAAATCTTCTCCTCCATATAAATGCCACACAATACTCATTTCATGCACCGAGTATTTCATAATTGGATTTGGATAATGTTTCGGAGCTTTCAAAATGTCCATGCGCCCAACTGGTACAGAAAAATGGTTTTCAACCAGTCTGATCGGCTCGTCAATCAGCATTCTGGCTTCAGGTTCCCCAGTTTTAGGCTAAATGAAGTAGAGGATACTTTTACAACGATTCATACCGTCGTTGCAATGCATCTTAAATTGATTCAAAGTACTCATTAGTTATCTCACCACAATTCCAACTCCGGGATCATTTTCAAGAATACAAAACTCCTCCTCATCGTCTTCATCGCTAATAGGAATATCAACAGGAAGACCACTAGTGGTTTCCATAATTGGTTCGTCAGGAAGTGGAGTAGCATTGCAAGATTCCCTGAAACCATCATCGTCCCGGCTACTCGGCGTGTAATGAATTTCAAAAGACTGTTTGGTGGGTCGCTTGTGATGAAACTGTTTCACTGTTTTTATAGAATGCATGAAATTCGGTTCATCGGGGGATGCAGTATCTTCCATTGCATCCGCTACTAAATCATGAAGATGCTCTGTTTGTGAAATAGACATGCGCCTGTCCCTGTCCGATATCTCCTCCGTATTTATGAGTGCAGGCTCACTACTACATTCCTTGATGGGATTCATTGGAAGCCTATCTTCATCAGATTGGTTCTGTGACGATGGATCCACTAGGTCACCATCACTTACGAAGTAAGTCAGCACTTCGGTGAGAGCTTTAAAGGAATCACTACACGTACGAATGTGTAAGACGTTATTTGATGCACTTAAGTCAAGGCGAGGAACTGGTACATTACGATTGCCGCATAGACGGAGCGAGAGT
Source organism: Orchesella villosa (assembly GCA_036850725.1). NCBI lineage: Eukaryota > Metazoa > Arthropoda > Collembola > Entomobryomorpha > Orchesellidae > Orchesella > Orchesella villosa. Next base: position 9,269 of record JAANSM010004598.1, read on the forward strand.
TCGAATAAATCCATATCCATCACGCAAACATAGTCATTCTTTAGGTCCGTTGACCCTATTTTTGTGCCAAGGAAAAGGGAAGCGTCTTCGGAAATGAAGCGTATCACCGAGGTGCTAGTAAGCGCAGCGATATTACTCGAAATGCTGAAGTTCTCCATTGTCAGAAAGCAACGAAAAGGTAAATACAATGGCCTGAAACGAGCAGAAACATGTCACGTCCTCAACTTACTTTAAGTAAAATCTTAATTGAACATTAACAGAGCCTTAGTAAAAGTAACGTCGATTTGTGACTTGCCTATAATCAATTGCACACTCCCATAAATGTAAATGGAGTTCCGTAATAACGGAAGAAGGTGTATAGCCCATAACAGGTGTGTCCAATACATCAAAAAAATCCGTTAGCTGAGTGAACCACGATCGATTAGGAAGCGTAAGTCTATGATGTAAAGTCGCTCCTTTGATTCCGAGAGCAACTTTAAAATTCTACAGTTGATTACAAATTAAAAAAAAACAAGTTAAATGGTTTACATTGACAAGACTCTTTACTACCCTCTACATTCATAGTTCGAGCCTGTACATAGTGTCCATTACCTTCACATTTGTTGTAGAATCTCGTTCTATTTTTACAGCAACTGATAATAAATCTTGATATTCTCCTGATAGTTAAAGCAACAACATTAACCAGATCAAAATGTAACCAATCGAATACAGGCAACCTTTAGCTTACTAATTATGGAACATTACGATCAGAGTGCCCATTCGAGTTGAGCTCGAGGTAGAAAATCAAGATAAGACGGTTCAACCCAAACTTACAGCTACGTCTATCAATTTTGCTACTTTCTTAACCAAACCTCTTTCTTTGATAGAAATAACAATTTTTCACTACCCTGTACACAATTTTGCTACCTTCTTAACCAAACCTCAAACCGCCCAAACTAGAATGGACGCTCTGAGCGTAATATTCCCCAATTTTAACTTAAAAACTTACCTGCCGAACCATTCGAAAGACTGGAAAACACTCCATGCTCGCTAGGGTAAATAGTTTTGAGCAGGGACGGAACAAATGAGGGAATATGATTCTCCCCACGATCAAAATCTAAAATGAACGTTTAATATTGTGCTAGCACTCAAAACTAACAAGATATGTAAACCATATAGGAAATATCTACTGAAAGCTTGTATTCTGACAAATTATTAAAATTTTAAAACTGTATCTGATTGACAATTGGTCATTTAGTACATTTGAACTTATGACTTTCCTTAATAATAAGTCACAATAAATTGCATGCAAGCAACATAGATACGCAGCTGTTAACAATATAACAAAGGACTATAATTATGATTATAATTACAATTATAACCAAGAATATCACCGAATTATTTGAAAAAAATTGAAGTACATGACGAATTCAAAATTTACTAACAATTTTTGATTAAGCATTTGGAAATACGCCTACATCCTGATTTTCAACGAAATCAGTGATGTTTTGAACTTTCCCGCCAACAACTTTCGAAATAAGTGACCGATTTTAAAATTACTAACACTACATGACTAAGCATATTGAAATACACCTGCATACTGATTTTCAGCGTAATCAGTGGCATTTTTAACTTTCCCGCCAACAACTTTCGAAATAAGTTACAGATTTTAAAATTACTAACTACATGGCTAAGCATATTGAAATACACCTGCATACTGATTTTCAGCGTAATCAGTGGCATTTTGAACTTTCCCGCCAACAACTTTCGAAATAAGCTACAGACTTTAAAATTACTAACACTACATGACTAAGCATATAGAAATACACATACATACTGAATACTGGTTTTCAGCGTAATCAGTGACATTTTGAAC
>JAANSM010004599.1:0-11121 GCA_036850725.1 Orchesella villosa
AGGTTTGCATAGAAGACTGTCATGTTCTTTACGTCCCTAAAGGAAAAGAAGGTGAAGATGGAGTCGCAAATTAATATTGTGACGACGGAGAGAACATGAGAAAATCTTTCTGTTTCTCCCCATCCCCCAAATATCGCCCCGTATGAATCGCTATATGTTAGAAATAAATAGCCGACAAAAACAATGAGGAAAAAACGAAGAAAAACAAAGAATGTGCTTTTGCTCCAAAAGTTGAAGCTTATCTTTCCAGTGGTCGCGTCTTCGTGTAATAGATATATGCCAAGAACGAGAGTGATCTTTTGAGAGCCACGGAACAATTCCATAATATATTTTCGTATAGTTTGTTGGATTTCTTCATCTCGGTTTCTAGGTTCGAGGGAGGATGGCGGAGGTTGGGTGGAGGGATAAATGCTCCTTTTTCGGTTTTCGATTGGGGATGACGATGGAAATGAATATGAGATTGCGGATGCAACCAAAATTAGCTCGTTTTTCTGGGGAACGACCATATTTAGTGGGATTGCTAAAATATTTACGCCAATCTGAATTACAGGCTTTTCAGGATTTTCAGTGTTTGTAACTTTACAAGACTGGAACCTTCCAAGCTAACCAATTTACTTCAACTAAAGCGACTCATTTATCGGGTGAACAATGTTATAGGTGGAACAACTCAGGGAATTCCCGTCTTGTCTAATTAAACATAAGTGTTCTTAATGAGTTTTTTCATGCGAGAAGTATATAAAAGACATCTCTTTGTCTATTCAGGTAAAAAGTGGCAACTTTTTTCATGCTTGAAGGTGACACGATAACATGCGTTATGTGTTCATTAAGTTAATTGGTCTAATTCCAAACTATGCCTTTGTTAGCTAATTATGTTAATTGTGATAAAAGTTATGAAAAATTTATATGACAGTCAAAACCAACCCATGAGCATGGTAAATAATGATAGCAATCAAATAAATAAATAAACAATAAATTTTCAACACAAAGAGCATGTAAAAGGTAAGTTAACAACATTAATAACCAATTTTTACTCGCAACGAAAACCCAATTATAACAATTTCATATTAATCATGACTTTCAAAAAATTAATTAACAATTAATGACTAGCCCTGATAATAAGGTGCTGGGGGACTGTATGATGGAGGGTTGTACGCTGGGGGTGAGTATGATGGCTCATAAGCAGGGGGGCTGTAGTACGGCGGCGATGAGTAAGTTGGCTCATAAGAAGGAGCTGGGTAGTATGATGGTGGCTCATAACTTGGTGGTGAATAACTTGGCTCATACATAGGTGGTGAGTAAGGTGGTGGGGAATAGCTTGGCTCGTACGCAGGTGGTGAATAGTAGGGCGGTGGAGAGTAGCTTGGTTCATACGCAGGTGGTGAATAGTATGGTGGGGGTGAATAACTTGGTTCATACGTAGGTGGTGAATAGTATGGTGGTGGAGAATAGCTTGGCTCATACGCAGGTGGTGAGTAGTATGGTGGGGATGAGTACTGGGGTTGATAACTATACTGTGGTTCAGGATAGTAGGTCTTTGGTGCTGGGCACGACTCATCATAAGAATTCTGCCAGTAGTTATCCACGATTGCATCCACAACTTGAGATGTCACCTTGGTCGCCGTAATGGGGCTGGACTGCTGAGGTTGACTATAGCCATATCCGTAAGACTGAGGATAGTCAGTGCAGGTGGTTGTCTTCTGCACAATAGCGTACAAGACAGCCCTTTGTCGGTTTGGTTTTTGCTGTGCAGGGTTCAGCCTATTAAAACGAGAGACAAAATGGAGTATTAGATTTAAAAATAATAAAATTACTAAATTACATAACATATGGCAAGAGGGGTTTTAAATAACGGAACTTACTGAAGATTCTTTTGGTAATAGCTGGAGCTATCGTAAGGTGGGTACGAAGCTGAGTAAGGAGTAGGACTGTATCCATATCCATAGGTTGATTGGTAGGTAGTGTCGTAGTTGTTGTAGCCGGCATCATATCCACTGTATTTCTCAGGAACTAAACAGAAGATAGCGGCTCCCTTGTCAGCAACACAAGCATCAGAGCCATAAACTCCCACAAAGCAAACTTCCTCATCTTGGTAGCTACTGTAGCCATATCCATATTGTTGTTGGGGTTGGGGATATCCTCCATAGCCGCTGCTGTATGGGCACTTAATCTCCTTGACTGTAGCCTTCTTTGGAATCTTAGATTGGTCCTGGTATTGATAATACTCTTGGTAGTATGCAGCCTTGTAGGTTGGTGTGTAGGATGGTGGACTATAGCTTGGTGGACTGTAGCTTGGTGGACTATAGCTTGGGGGATTGTATCCGTAGCTAGGAGGGTTGTATCCATAGCTGGGAGGATTGTAGCTGGGTGCTGGACTATAGACCTCTTGAACCTCGACTCCTGCTGGATGCTATAACAAACAAAAAAATTCATATATGAACTTAATTAATTCCAAACTCATCATAGTATAATTTTTAATACTATATTAATTTTTAATATTTGAAACTTACATTTTGCAGTTGAGTTGTTGGTGATCCATACCATCCGACAACATAACAGTCCGAGTACTCTGGGGTGTAAGAAGGAGGACTATAAGCTGGAGGGCTGTAAGATGGGGGACTGTAAGCTGGAGGACTGTAAGATGGAGGGCTATAAGATGGAGGGCTGTAACCATAAGATGGAGGACTATAAGCTGGTGGACTGTAACCATATGATGGAGGACTATAGCTTGGTGGGGAGTAAGCCGGTGGTGAATAAGCCGGTGGCGAATAAGACGGTGGTGAGTAGTAACTCTGGTAGTAAGTTGGAAGACAAATGTGAGACACATGTGGGTACTTGTCGCTAACATGTTCTGGAAAGTCCACTTCGAGAAGCACAAGTTCCGAATATGATCCGCCGTAGCTGTAGCTTCCGGAACTGGAGTCGTAAGACACAGGCCATGAGTTACAGATACGGGTGTTGAAGTTCTTGTAGGGCTCATACTCATTGTAGTTAGAGAGAAGATCCCAGTCACCAAAACGAACACGGTACTTGTCGGTAGATCCATAAATACAGGAACTAGCCGTCAAGACATATCTCCAGTGTATCATGACACCTTGGCATACGAAATTCTATACGAAAAAGAATACAGACAAAAATAACATAAATATTAATCAGAAAATGGCAAATTGATTTCTCAAAATAACAAAAATAATTTTTATGCGGACTTACATAATAATCATCCTCAATAACAACCACAAATGGATATTTTCCAAAGGGTGAGATGTCAGTTCCGGCATAAAAGTCCTCATTTGCAGCAGGTACTATTCCACAATGGGTTGAAACATTAAGTTCTTGATACTGAATTAAAAAAGAATACAATGTATTATATTTCTCACTCGTCCCTCCTATAAAGAAAAGTTATTTTACGACATATTTTAAAAAGAAATAATCAGACTTACAGTAATAGCATCATAATTATCATATTCTTGATAATACTGGGGTGTAGGATAATATGTAGCTTGTGGATAATACGTGGGTGGACTATAAGCTGGTGGGCTATAGCTTGGAGGGCTATAGCTTGGAGGACTATAGCTTGGAGGACTATAGCTCGGAGGACTATATGCAGGTGGACTATAAGCTGGAGGCGAATATCCGTATGATGGTGGAGAATACGCTGGTGGACTATAAGGTGGCTCGTAAGATGGTGGACTGTAGGGCGGTTGGTAGTCGTACGAAGGTGGGCTGTACGCTGGCTCATACGCTGGCGTATATCCGTAGCCTTTGAAAAAAGAAACAGAAAAACTCACATTAAAATTATGAAATTCACTTGAAAACAAGAAACCACAAGAAAGAGTAGTTTCAAAAAATTGGTAAAATCCTTTTCATATTTCACTTTAAAACACAAAAAAAAATCCGGAAACGAAATCCTGTTAAACTGGAAACTTACTTGCGGGATAAACTGGAGTTGAAATAGCTATAGGAATAGCTGCAGCAAGTAAAATTGAGACAACTGCTGGAATCCCACATTTTCCCATTTTACTTGACTTTATGATACCCCGTTTCCGACCTACTCGGACTTCTTCTAACGCCATGATGGTAAACTGCACTAGAAACTGGAATACGTGCGATGAGCAGTGCCAGTTTCAACAGACTAACTCCTATTGCTACTATGCCATGGGTTTTATTTATACCTTCGGCTCCAATAGGTCTAAATATTAAAATTCAGACCATAGTCATAGCCCTACTACCATACCCTACCATCCTATTACCCTTCACACGACTTGACTCAATCAAGACAAGCCGCAGAAAATCTGACTGCAAGACCCAATCCTGCATATTTAAGTTAGCTAAATGGATAGACGGAAAAGAAAATGCAAACTAGGTTCATTTCACTCTTGAAACCATTTATTCTCAGTACAGCACGTGTAATATAAAATACATTGAACTTTCTGGAAAATCATGATAATCCAAAAACATATTGATACTCACTTGCTCCAACTATTATTTTGTACAGTACCATGTAAAAAACCTTTATATTTTTTGTGGTACTTTCAGATATGTGTATAAAAGACACGAGTCTCACTCTCTGCCTTATAAATGCATTATCGACATTGGGCATTGATTAAAGAACACTTTGATGGCCCTTCTCATTATCTATTCGTCACCTGAAGTAAATACTTTTCAGCATTTCATATAACTCAGTCCTTGGTAGCAATGCTTCTTCACTAGACTCAAAAATGGGATCTGAAAACCAATGACAGTTGTGAATACGTTAATTCCATTCATAATATGACTCATATGACTGACATGGCTTGGAGATGCATAACTATGGTGCATGGCTGTTCATTGAACTCACGGATTTCATTTCGATCCAGACATTCGGTGGCGAGAAGCATTTGAATTAGTTGAAAAAGCATGTCTACACCACGTTCCACTTGTGCATATCCGAGACCTCCATTGTTATTTGAGGATACAGCATGTTCTCTTTTCACTCGCAATTCTCTTTTCACTCGCAATTCCTGTATCAAGGTCATGATGTGGGGAATAACCTGAAGTTGAGCTCCTTTCCCTGTCCTGTCAATGGCAGACATTAATGCTAAGTGGAGCCGAGATTGGTCCTCTTCGCTGTGGGCACACCATCTAAATATTTCTATATTAGAAAAAGTCAAGTCAAAACGTCATCACATTATATCGTATACCTGACTATAGCAGTTCGTTACTACCTTTTTATTATCAGTATGCAGAAGAGTTAATGAATGCAAAATGCAAATCAACTTAGGGAATAAAAAGGTTCATTATTCATAACCATAGACATAGCTTTAGCCATTACCAAATATAGCTGACTGTGGAGGTATGAAACAGACACGAGGACAATTCTCTATCCAGACAGTAACTTGGTCGATCAATCGTTGAGGTGGTGCTGGGAAAAAATAGCATGACACATGACACTATGAATACTATGACACACTCATTGGCTTCATTTTTTCAAATTAGTCTAATTTATAATAGGATATACAAAATACTTACGGATGGATTTGTACGCCTTTCCAACTGCGATAAGGAAGAGGGAAGAAAAAAGGTATGACCTCTGAGGAAGATTCAGATATTTTTCAGGAAATTCGTCTGTAATGAGATCCCTGGACAGGTCGTATGCAATGCATAGAACAGCAGGATTTTCGAGACTGGCTGCCTAAAAAATAACAAGTGTCAATAACCGCAATTATGAATAATATGCCATGCAGGATAGAGTAATGAGAATAATGAGATGTCTACATGGTAAAAAATGAGTCTTGTTATACCGTTATCCACGCTGCTATACACTGAAGTATATCAGATTTTCGAAATGCTACCGACAACGATGTCACCAAGCCAAGAATTCTTAGGGGGACGTCTCCCTCTGCACAAAAACAATGTAAGCCAATGCATAAATGCAATTAAATCATCCTATATTTACTGTGGACTTAAATAAATGAGGCGAAAACTCTTACTTTGAAAATTAACCGAATAGAACACACTTTTAAACAGGGCTTGCCGATCCGTCTCATCCCCTGAAAAAGATAGGTAGCTCACGATTATGTCAGCTAATTGCAGTTGCTGGCTCGCAGACAGTTTCTACCAAAATTGAAATAATCAAAAATAAAACATCCTTTCATTTAATCCTTAACATTTCATAAGATTTATACAAATTAGAAAACTACAAAAAATGCACCCACTCTCACTCACCGTCCGTTTTATATCTCGAGCATCCACAACATTATAAACATACTGGTTGATGGATTCAATCAATATTTCCGGCTTCCACATCATATTATTCGCTTTGCAGGTGAAGTAAAAGTGTTCTACAAACAAATAAAATACAATAACAATCCTTTTCTTTTAGATTTTGACACGCTCCAACTCCATTCCATTCTTCACACATCATATCATTAACAAATATTACAAAACTAAAACTACATCATCCTTAAATGTCAAAACAATACCTATTTTTGTCAACAAATCTTTTGCATTGGCTGGAAAAGAAGTCCACCGCAAATTCTCCGTCATCTGTGCCATACCGTGAGCGTTCATCTTGACACAACTAATTTAATCGTTGCAACTCCAACTGGGCCACTTATCAATTAATTGTTAATTAAAATTATATAGCTGAATACAAATCCAACCAGACCCAAGAATAAAATACGTGATCACTGCTGACTCGTTAAATAATATGCAAGAATGCCGCTCGTGGAGAACGCATTTTTTTTCAATTTCTCTGCATAAAAACACTCAAATGTCAAAAGAGAAAAAGCGTTCTTCAATTTCGAATTAAATTTTCAAACGAAATCACACGAATCTTCTCGTTTGGTACAGTTTTTTTTAATTTCAAATGTTGCTTTTGGTTCTCCCAAAATTCTTTCAGTTTTTGGGCATTTAGAATTCCGAAACATCTGACATTCTGGCTTCTGCATACTTATATGTTCATGTTCATTTAGTACATATCACATCACATCATATAGCTTTCTTATGTGTCGAGGCATCGAATCGAGAGCCATTCATTCCAGCCGGTACACAGTGAAGTACAAGAACAGCGTGTTCGTTCTGTTCTTTCTTATGTGCTTTTTTTGGGGCTTTGGCAATGCTGAATGCTGTTTCTTCTGTACATCTACATATAGTGTAAACTCACTGTTGACTGTATATATGGGTACTATATATGTATCAAATGTTTTAGGTACTTTTTCACTTTTGTTGCAACAAATGCACCAAACAGTTCGAGAGATAGGAAGGCACGGCAAGAGGCTCTAGATTGTATTGTAGCCTTATAAGTTATAACACTGACGAGGAGTTTGACACTTGGGTCCTACAAATCCCTTCGAAACCCGACATAATATGTGACATGTCATTTAGCATTTTTATGGCCACTGGGCCAGTTATGTTACAAGGCACCTCAGTCATGTACTCCATGATGCGCCCGTTTTCCACAGCTATGCAATGGGTGTAACGTTACCCCTAACAATCCAGCGTTCGGGAAACTCCATGTTATAAATTCTGAAAACAAAAGGCGAAATCTTGAAATGACATGAATCTCAATATGCCCATGCCTATTTACGTGATAACTAACGATAAGACGTGTGTATAAAAGTTAAATTCTCGTTGTAATGATGTTTTGATGAGCTTTGGAACATATTATGCATAAGTTCAGTTTTTAAATTTTTTAAAAATATTAAACCATGAAAGATCAAGATTTTAGTAAGACACCTGAATCAGAAGCAGAAAAAAAGAAGGCAGCTAATGTGGAAGACAATACCCGGTTTTTATTTGACATTTTTACCAAATTTTAATACTAATCTCAAGTAGGAAAAATTCTTTGTGACAAGTCAAGGCTGCTCAAAATCTGACCACGTTCAACATTGTCTATATCACCACGAGTTAAAACTACGTCAAAATGTCCAACATAAAAATTGTCGCGGATGATGAGGAATTTAATGCTGTCATGAAGGCTTCTGGGGATGACCTGGTGGTCATTGATTTCTTCACGACTTGGTGTCGACCTATGTCGGAGTATGGAGCCTGTTTTCGAAGAGATGGCTATGCGATATCCGAAAGTTATGTTTTTAAAGGTTAATCAAGAAGTATCAAACATTTCTTCCCATTTTTGCAAAGTTACTCGAGTATTTACATTTTAAACGGTTGAATGCATTTTCTTTACATTTTGAAGGTGGATGCCGATAAATGCTTTGATACTGCAATGAGTTACAGGGTGACTGGGGTCCCCTTTTTCGTTATTTATTTCAATAAAATGGTTGTGGAAACTGTTCAGGTGCGTATACAAGCTTCCCTATGGCCTTCATTATGATCATTATTACTTTTAAGCAAAAAAAACAAATCCGTTAAAATTGTACCACACAGGGTGCCAACCAACAAGAACTAGAACTGAAAATAAGACTCGCAGAAATTGAATCCCGTAGAGCTTCAGCCATGCAGCAATCAAATCACAGTGGAAATCTGAGCACAACCATTTCCACTTTTGGAAAACTTGGTGCCATCTCGGCTTACATTGACTTTGAGAAAAGCCAGTGCATAAATGACCTCAGCCCAACATCATTCCACAATTTCCTCATTGGGAAGAAATTAGTCAGTGGGAAAGGGTCTGGGAAGCTATTACTTTTGTATGCTTTCACACAAAAAGTGATGGTATGTAGAATTCATGTAAAATTAACGAGCAGTATATTCATCATCGGAAGACTTGTTAAATTTTTGTTACTTTATCTTAATGTTAGTTACAATCCTTCAAAATCCGAGCAAACGCTCAGACTGGGCCGAAAATTCTACGATTTTTCATAAATCATCCAAAAGTACTCGACTTTGGTGTTGGTTCCACGCTCGCTCCTTCACAAGAAGTGACGTAAGGAACCTAATTTTCTGTTGAATTTTATAATTGTCTAACATTACCCCATATTCATTACTTCCTCTTCCACTATCTTCAGCTTGAGTCATCAAGACCTCACCGGTGAGCGTGCAATAGAGCTCCGCTCCGGAAGCTTTCAGATGGTCACCAACGTCCAAATCTTTGTGACAAGTGGACAGTCAAAAAACTCCAAAATTGAGATAGAATCCCTTCAACTTTTCGGCGCACCAGTTCTCAGCACCCAGCCTTTAACCAGTTTAACCCCATCCTCCTTCATTTCCGCTGCTCCCTCCTACATTCCCACCGCTGAGAGAAGCATTTGTAACAATCAAATGTGTAATACTCAAGATGACCCATTGGGTCATTCTGTGTCTCCTTCAGTTACTCCGTCTGCAGTTTCTCCACATCAACAACAACAACAGCAAGCTCATTCCAGCAGCCATCATCCTCTCCAAATACCGGGACCTTCCAGACACCAACAACAAACTGACGGAAATCATAACCAACCCAGTGCAGAAGAGCAATTGAGTCCTCGTCACCGTCCCAGCGTCAACTCCAATAGTCACAGTCATCAGCATAATCATCATCAATACCGTGAACAATAATCAAACCAAAATTGAATCCTTCATCATTACATCATCAATCACATCAAAGCCAAATCTTCAGTAAAATATAAAAAAAATGCAGAACCCAATGGCAATGACCCAATTCGATTATAAAAGGATATTTCTTATGCACATTTTCATTCTCATTTTCATGTTGATAAATACCACTTTTACCAGTTTTTTGGAGCAAAAAAGACATTTAGCAGAGGGTAGTTTCGATCTACCGACCTCTGGGTTATGGGCCCAGCACGCTTCCACTGCGCCACTCTGCTTCTTGTATAACCTTGCTGAAAATACACATACTCAAACAAAGTATGTGTATGTTAAAACCTAACCACTTGAATTTTGGGTGTTCTAAATAATGCTACCCGAGTAAAGTGCATCTATATGTGGTATAAATAATATATATAAGCCTATTTGCTATACAGCTACTTTTTATGTGGCCATGTAATATGGATTTTTAGATCGATAGCCCTTAAAATAGATGGAGAATGTTGAATGTACGTTTTTAGCATTTGGATTTGTTATACAAATACTTTCCTGCAACTGCAATCTGCAATGCAATGCAACATTTTCTGTTACAATATGACTTGTTGGGTGATCTAATACCCGGCCAATAGACATATACCCGGCTTACGTAACTCTTTTGTTAAAGTACTAATGATTATGGTTATATATAGCATCATCTGACATGACGTAAGCCGGTATAAGAGAATACGTTGACGTTGACAGATGAGGAAGTTGGAAGTAATATGCAAAGAATGAATGGTATATAGATAAACAGTGAGAATGCATTTTATCAATAAAAACCATATAAATCTTTATTCATATTTATTACAATCTCATGATGTAGAATATATTTGGACGCTCAACACTGTTCCGTAATGTGCCGGAGAATAAGTATAATACTAAAAATATAAAATGTTGAAAAATGTGTCATTATTACTAACATAAAAAAGGTACATAATGTATATATCCTAACATTCCTAACTAATATACTTTCTTTTTTTCTACTTGATTGGGTTGTTATTTTTATTTAGGATACAAATAATGATAAAGAGAATACTTTCATAAATATACTGTTGGTGGTTGTGAGTGGTAGTTAAAGATGAAATGAACGAAACGAGCACAATACGGTTATACGTAATATTATAGTTATATCATAAAAATCATAATCCTGCACCATAGTGTTTCTTAAAACTATATATCTCTGGATGCTTTTGTTTAGCCATTGTTTTTGTCATTATTGTTGACGTGCGTACGTGTAGGAATTTAATCTATTAAAGTTATAGTTAGATTTGGTTCGGTCCAACAATCAGAATCACAATTGGCCAATAAAATGAAGCACCGTTGAGTTAAAGCCCGTAGTATCACCTTTGGTGAAGACACCATATTTGTGAGAGGTCGGTTTCATCTTTGGCTGCGAATCCTAATCGTCTTCCGGTTGTTTCAGGGCTGTCAGGCTCTGTCCCACTATATAATTTTTTAGCTTGAGTTTTATTACAGATGAAAATTATGCATTTTAAAAGAATTTATTAAGCTTGAATTAAGCATGACTTACGTTTGGGGCACTAGTAAGCACAAACAGTTGTTCCCAGTCAAGTCTTCGTCCTGGCTAATTATAAAATATTTCTTGGAACCTTGTCGGCCAAC
>JAANSM010004600.1:0-11121 GCA_036850725.1 Orchesella villosa
CAAAAACTATAAATCGCCGTATACCTTTAGTGATTCAACATTTTGGAGTTCTGATTGACAAAGAGACTAAAAGCTTTCATAAATACTTAGGTGGCCGAACAAGTTACATCGTAATTTGAAACAAATGACTCATATTCTCCATAAGCGGGGAAGCTGCTAGACTAATTTTCTAATGCTAGATGCTGTTACTCGAGCTCCAACGAGACACAATTTCAAAACTGTCTGCACGCTTTAGCGTGCAGTTGCAGGCTTTGCTGGTGTATGTATATGAGTAATCGAGCACCTTTTTCAACATTTCTCTCATTCTCATCCTTAGTCTGATTCTTCTAGTCTGGCCTGCCTGGCTCTGAAGGTAAGACTAACACTTGTCTTGTTTTTTAGTGGTCATTTAATAAATATATATTATATAAAATCGCATCTCCATTGCCACTCACGGTTCATTCGCATCTTTTACTTCAGATTATGACTACACTTGTAAACCAAAAGCCGAGAATCAGATGGATTATGCACTCGCTTTGTACTACGTTACGTTACGCTACATGGTCAATGGTATAGTATTTGTGATATAAAATAATCAAAACTGGAGTGCAATGTAATGCCATAAAAGATAAAAGCTCGTAACCCCAGATGAGCTTTGTCACCTCAGAGTTTTCGTATATTTGATAAAAAAGAAAAATATTATTAACTGGAGAAGCAAAGTTTTAAGTTAAAAGTCGTGTCTTGTAGGTGTAGTAGTAGTAGGAGATTCTTTTATCATTCTTTGTATGAACCACGACAAGACATTGACCTAATCAGCAAAAACACATCCATAAAATGTTAATACGCAGCAGAAGCAGGCGTCAACTTAATGCTCAAGAGGAAGACAAAGTATAATGTAACGCAATGTAAACATCCAGGAATGGTTATATCATGGATAAGTCCTAGTCCTCGATTTTTCAATCGATTTAGATCATTCAAACGCAGTCAAACTAGGTTCATCTCTCCAAAGCAAGACCTAGCAATAAAGTAAACGCCCTTCCAGAAAATGCTCCTCAGTCAGCGCTTAGCTTTGGGATTAGTAAAGTGAAGAATCATGCAAATTATTTAGCACAGTTTGCATTTTGCTGCTGGAGAAGTGTTTAGTGACCGTTGGGGCATACTTTATTTTGTTTTAGTTAGGACTGGGGAAAATTAAGATAGAATCAGACTAACCTTGTAGAAATGGGTGACGAAAACAATCAAACAGAAGCAGAGGTCAAGCAAAATGAAGACAGCACGGAAAGTCTTGGGGTGGTTCCTGACTACATCGATGATGAAGGGAATGGACCCCTTATCTTAAATGATGACAACGAAGTGGAACATTGTGATGGGGTAGACTCGGATTTCTACAGTAGTAACAGTAGGAATGGGTCTGGGGAAGGGGGAGACAATGGGGGAACTAGTCCTATAGCAGCGTCTATGATGATAGTCAATGCAGCACTTGGAGCTGGCCTTCTCAACTTCCCTTCCGCCTTTCATGAAGCTGGAGGAGTAGTAGCTGCTAATTTGGTTCAGCTTGTAAGTTTCTTGCTTAAGCGAAAATGAATGTTGTTGTTGATGATTCAAAGGTTGCTATTTTTCAGCAATTCATTCATTCTTTATTTGTGTTTACATGTTTTTTTGTTGTTTTCCAGGCACTCCTCATGTTCATTTATCCTGCTCTCTTGATTCTTGCCTATTGCTCGGATTGGAACAAATCTAAGACTTTGCAAGAGGTCTTGTCCTTCGTTTGGGGTCGTCGAGCAGAACGAGCAACTGCTCTTTGTATCGCAGTATACTGCTTTGGAACTTGTATCACCTTCCTGATTATTATAGGGGACCAATATGACAGAGTTTTTGCTTCTTTATATGGCCACTACTTTTGTCACCAGTGGTTTATGAATCGAACTTTCACAACGGTTGTGACCGCAGTTTTGTTCATATTACCATTTTGTTATCCAAAAAAGATAGATTTCTTGAAGCATATTAGGTGAGATATTGCCCCATTAATATTTTAATTTAATATTAATATCAACAGGTCATTCCACCTTTCGTAACATAAACTATTTTTTTATGATTTTCAGCTCAGTAGGAGTTCTCGCTGTTATCTACGTTACAATTCTCATTATAGTCCAATATTACAAGGGGGAATATGTTCCTGGAGAAATTAAAACTCGCCCAACCGCATGGACAGACACGTTTCTCGTTGTCCCCACATTATGCTTCGGCTACCAGTGTCACGTCAGTGTGATTCCAATCTATTCATGTTTCAAAAAACGAAACTTGAAAAACTTTGCTGGATCAACTTTACTTGCCTTAAGCATATGTGTCTTTACTTATACGGTGGCTGCTACTTATGGCTACTTAACTTTTGGCTCAAATATCTCCAGTGATATCCTGCAATCGTATGATGCTCGCGATCCGTATATTTTGATCGCAATAATTGCAATTTCGATCAAAACTTACACTACGTACCCTATCTTGTGTTTTTGTGGCAATGCCGCTGTTTCTGATCTTTGGGTGGACTCGAGGGCAGCTCAAGGTGTCCTGGAAGTTGACCCTAGAATTAAAGAGAGATTTAGACTGGTCAGCGTAACCATTTGGTTTATTCTGACGCTTATTGTCGCTGTCGTTCTACCGAACATAGGCTCAGTTATTCATTTGTTGGGCAGTTTAGCAGCTGTATTCATCTTTGTCTTCCCTGGTTAGTGTGCTATCATTATTAAATTATTATACTATTATGTATTTATTCCTGTCTCCCAAATCATATAAATGTTTTATGTTTTTATGAATTTTAGGCTTGTGCCTTCTCAAAATGTCTGAGACACCAAACGGAGAAATGAACCGATTGACAAAACCAAGAACATCTTTTCAGTTTCTTGCTGCACTGTTTTTAGCAGTTGGATCGTTTTTATTCGGCGTAGTTCTCACAAATGCCATAGTTTATGATTTTATATATGTAAAGCCGGAACCAATGCCTTTGTGTATTCCAAAATGATGTTTTTACTGTTTTATTATTCTATGTTATATATTTATGTTTTTAATACCAAAGTTCATTTTATAGTGGTAAAAATGAATAATATATGGAAATTTTATTTGTACTGAAGTCTTAAGCCAACGATTTTAAAAGTATATATGTATGTATTGTGGTTTTACTGATTGCTGCTGTTTTTATTATGAATGTCAGTGTTTTCTACAATTTAAGTCACAAAATAAAAGCATTTTAAACATGGCTCAAATGTACAGTCCAATGAAGTTTTAAATGCAATACTGGCATTGAAACGTATTTTCATTTCGTTGACAGCATATTATTGGCTCCTCCACAACGCCACACATTCTCGTACAATCAGCAAAATCATCGGGATATGTTATTGGATCTTTAGGGGTACGGGCAGTGAAAATGTTTCTAGTTTTTCTCACTGTTGGAGTATAATACTGATTTATACCGTTGTTTAGAAGGCTTCTAGCTGAGTGGCTGCCGTTAATATTCCTATCATTATTGTCTACAGAATCTCTGTAGTGTTTAGCCTTGTCAACAAAGCCTAGCGTTGCAGGGACGTTAAATTTTCCTCTTATATAGTCAAACTTATCTTCCACCGTTTTCGGTCTGACCAACTGTCTGAGCTCATTCATTAAAGGATCTTTTTTCTTGTTATCTGGATTCATAAGAATTACTTCTTTTCCTGACGCCACGTTCACGAGGAATCCTCTCATGTTCCCATAAAAGTTTAGAAAAATCTTGTTTTGGTCTGATATCCTTAAAGATATATATTTGTTAAGCTTGAATATCATCCGTACACCACCTCGATGCCACTGCCAGCGTTGACCTTTTTCTAGACCATCCAACTTAAAACCGCCTATTGGACTGTATTGCAATCTGTACACAGACCTTGGCAATTAAATAATGGTAATCTCAGTTGAGGTAATAATATAAAATTCATTCATAGTGGTTACTTGACTACTCCATCGTCTCCGAAAATTGTTCCTTTTCCGGAAGAATTTATGTCGGCTAATAGGGCCTTATCAAAGAAAAAAATGTGATCCGAAGGATCTCTCACTACAAGTACACGACTTGTGGCAGGCGATGGGGCACTGATAAGTAAAGCCAATCCTCCATGAGGATAAAAAACGCGACTGGATCCACTAGCATATTGCGAAACGAAAATGGAGCCATTGGGATAATTACGGGATGCCACTGGAGTTCCCCTTGGCCATCTTGATCTAAGTAACGGAGGTTCAAATCAAGATAATAAGTAAATGATGTGAAATTTATGTAAATAGTTCCAGCCATTGCATGTTTTTTCATGGATTAGTGCTTAAATCAAACTTTACTTTGGATATTTCTTTTCCAAATACATGGACAAATTTTCTGGTGGAGGAATGACAAGTGCTTTGTTGGGCTTCTTAAACATTTTCGAAGCTCTTTCCCAGCACTGATTAACGGTCATGATGGCTGGATCATCAATACGATTTTCATCATCCTTATCGAAGTTGAAGTATTCAGATGAAGGATTCCATGAAAATCCTTCTCCTTCATATTCATCATTCAAGTACTTTCCTAATTTTCCCAACTTAAGACCATGATGAGATTTATAAGTCTTGTGAGTCCCATTGGTATCTCTACGATTATGATAACTTGCATTTTTGCTAAAGAGGTCAACAAATTCTTTATCTCTTCTGCTACTACTGCTGGTAACTCCTGCTGCACCGTAACCTTTTCCTCCCGCACCACCCCTAAAGCCTTTTCCGTCTGTCCCTCCTCCATAACCTCTTCCATCAGCCCCTCCCCTATACCCTCGTCCACTTCCTCCAGCCTCTCCGTAGCCTTCTCCACGTCCTCCTCCACCACGACCCCGGCCCCCAACACCTTTTGTTGAGTCATATCGAGAAACAGACCGACCACGATTCGAGTAGGTGCTTTGAGTGTCTTTCTAATTAAATTTCAAAATTCAGGAAGTGGTATAAATAGAAGAAAAGAAAACATGCAATCCACGAATCAAACATACAAAATTATCGCCATCTTGTCGTCTCTTATCTCTTTCGCTTCCGGCACCATATTTATAGCGAGCTTCCATCTCTTCATGCGCAGAGTCACCAGATCCATCAATGGACATTACATCCACCACATTGTACACACCTACACCTCCCTTATTGTTATATTTCTTGGATCGTCCATCAGAATCTGTCTTAGTCTTTCCTTTCGAACTAAGTCCGTCTTTGCCCTTGCTGCCACTAGCTTCGTGCCCAAAACGCGAGTCACTTACTGCTTTCCCAGCATAACCCACACGAACCCCTTTTCCACCTTTCCCACTAGCACCAGTTCCTTTAAAAGTTTTGTTGTTAAATTTCTTTGAATGCGTCCCTTTTGTTCCACCCTTTCCTGGACTACGCTCGCGACTATGAAGTCTGTCCACCGATCCAGTTACCCCAAGCTCTGTATAAGATCCTACAGCACGGCGATGCACTTTTCCATCAGGCCCACGAACCCACTCGTATAGTTTCTTGGACTTCCCTTTCTTTGCTGCATTTGCACACGTTTCGCTTTTACATGCTTTAGCCTTAACATCCCGTTTGAAGTCGGCTTTTGCGAAAACTTCACATCCGTTGCCTGTCAAATTCTGAACATATGCTTTAGTATACATTGGAACCCAACAGTTTAGATTTTCAATACAATCGTCTCGGTCTTCTGCTCTGCGGGGTTCATCTGCATCCCCAGCGCCTCCATCATCTTGTTGGGCTAAAGCAGGATCATTCCTCAGTGATTTACGTCCTCGGCGTATGGAAAATATATCTTTCCTTGTGTAAAAGTCTCCATACTTTTTACTGTAAGTATTCAAATTCGATACAATTGTCTAAACTTAATTTTTTACTCATGCAAGGAACAATTATTCAGTAAGAAAATGTAGTTTTACAGATTATCACCGTCATTACTCTGTGTATGTTCTGATCTCCCGGTCCCCATGCAAAGGCTTTTTAAAAACTTTTCGGCCAAAGTTATCAGCATAAATGTCTCCCAAAGGGAAAGGATCTTCACATGGCCTTCCACAAAGTATGTTAGCGACGACACGTGAAAAATGAGTGCCTGGTTTCACTCTTGGAGACGCTATTCGGATCTGATTAACTGGTGGACGGTTTACATAAACCGGATATGCACTAGCTACATCCTTATCTACACAGTTAGGACTGCATTAGTTCAAGTAAATTAATTCATGGATTGTATTTGAAAGTAATTAATAAATACGATGTATGCCATCTTACTTATTGTTTTTAGGCCTGCTATAAATGCTCCTAATTTGTGTAGTCTAACTTGTATTGGTAGTCTGTAATAATTTTTATCTTTGACTCCTTTCATGTAAAGTCTTACATATTCGACAGCCTTTTCCCTCTCTTCAGAGTCACCTTTCCAGTGGATAAGCCATTTTTCAGCCAAATGTACAAGATGACCAAGTTCCTTATACATATCTGTACGGAAATAAGGGATAAGGATGATAAACAGTCTTTTATCCTATCAAGCTGGGCATATAATATCACAATAGCTTTCATATAAATAGGCAACTTACCTGGCTCGGCTTTTAATAATAACTGAAATATTTCCTCTACTTGCTGACCAGCTTCACTAGGCATCATTTCCATCACTAATTTAGTAGAGTCACTGGATGACTCAAAAATCATCAGGAAAAAGTGTATCAACATTTGTTCTAATCGACTTAACCAATCCCAAGATGGAACTCCTGCCTGACTCCCTTCGTCTAGCATTGTTGGTCTTAAATACTTTGTCAATGTCGAATCCATAGGTAGTTGTCCATGCTTCACCAAAATGGAGTGCAAGTCTCCAGCTGATGATCTCTTCGAATTAGAAATTTCGGACACCTTTTTCTTGGCTTCACCCGATCTATCTGCTGAGGTTCTCGATGGGTGGTGCTGTTGTGTCAGCTCG
Organism: Orchesella villosa; assembly: GCA_036850725.1. Taxonomy (NCBI): domain Eukaryota; kingdom Metazoa; phylum Arthropoda; class Collembola; order Entomobryomorpha; family Orchesellidae; genus Orchesella; species Orchesella villosa. The sequence goes on from JAANSM010004600.1 coordinate 6,935, forward strand.
TCTAGAGCGTTAGGAACTTCAGTGAAAGAAGCAGTCGTCCAGGAAGCTCGTGCCAGGTTCTCTTGTTTGGTTTCCGGAGCCGATGTTGGGGATAGGTTGTTGGGTTCCCCCTGTACCGCTTGCGCTCCAATGAAATGTACGCGACCATGATCATCTGAACTAGCATTTCTAAATAAATTGCCATGTGTTTAACTTTTTATTTGACTTGAAATGTGTAATCAATGTCATAAACTGTTTGCGTACGATTGTCCTGAATCCCGCTTGTCTTGTTGCGCGTTGGGACTGGGACCAGTACTACGCTTGTATATTTCTATTGGGGTAGCTGTGAAAGAAAGATTCGTTTAAATTGATGAGATGTTGCGTGGCTAACTCTTATATTTAATTTAGATTGAATCATAATGAATCTTCTACAAAATGAAATATGTCTGAGGCCGTGAGCTAACAATTTATGCTGCTTTTGTCATCGTCAGTCGTTTTAACGGTCACCTGTGGGACTCCACTCACGGCAGTAGAACGCCTGTTATCCTCTGATTTGTGATTGGCGTGTCCATGGCCGTCATGATGGTGGGCATGTTGGCCGTGGTCGTGATTTTGGTGAGTACTTTGTCTATGATGGTGAACGCTTTCTGTGTTGTGGGTGCTTCGGCGTTGATGAAGTTCGTGTTTCTCATCTCCGTGCATTTTCGTAGCGCTCAAAAGTTATTCTAAACGTAATCGTTCAAGACGGACTAGGTGGTATATAGTCAGTATATTTAAAGTGTATTTTTAGTATTTTTAATTGCAGTTCAGCCAGAGTGCAAGGTAAGCCTGGATACTGTTCATTTTTTGTCTAAAAATGTAAATAACAAACAACAAAAATCCTCAGATGTGACTGTTTTTATTATCCAGCTAGAACAATAATTACATAATACATATTGAAAGTGATCTTTATGTTCAGAGGCTATAGTAATAAATTAATACAGCCAACTTGGGCCGAACCATGGAAGTTGCTACCAGTGATGTTTTATTTTACGAATAAAACATTACTGGTACATTACCATAAAACTCTGATTTCATGCCGTCGTTCTACATGATTCCACGGATTCTAACAACTCTCTTGAACAACAAAAGCGGTTACAATGTACATGTTCAACAGACGAAATGTGCAGTACTTATAAGGATAACCATTTTGTTGGTCACGGTGTTACAAATGCTAAACAGAAATGGATTATCATTATTATTAGCAGATGATCATGCAGCTCTCACTTTGCCCCTATATGTATGTGACATTCCATTGTGCTTTTTATGTTGTTTTTATACGCCATCTTCGATTTCAAACTAATTGGAATAAATACGCGAAATATTAATAATATTTATTGGTGTGAAATTGTAAAAAGATTCGTTTAGGATTAGATATGAAGTCGAAAGTATATATAATTTTTATGGGTTAGTAGATGGAGTTCAGTGTCAACATTTTCAAAATGAGATATGTTTACGTTTAAAACTGAAACGAAACCAAAATGTAAATACAGAAAACTCAGGCAATACCAGAATAACGAAATAACGAAACCAGAAATTACTTATATATTTAATAATTGTTTTCTCCTCTTTATTAAACAAGTATTCTTTACAGGATCAACCACAATTTAATAAAACGTAGAATAAAGTAATTATTTTTTCATTCTATCCAGATGAACAACAAGTCATTGTGGGGAATGGGATGGCAATTTAACTTGGTACTACTTCACTAAGCTTGGACTACTCATGTCATATTGTTTCCTTTCCCTTTAGTTTACACACAATTTCTATTCAATCTGAACATTTCCATCTGCTCAATAATCTTTTTATTAAATAAATCGACCATTTGATCTGACGATAGAATATTTGTGTCAAAACTAGTAATGATTCTCATCCCTTCGTCGTAGCTCATCATACAGAAACCAATTCCTGGAAAAGGGAATAATAATACAATTAAAGGAAATCATACAAAGATGTGTTGTTGATACGATTAAATCGTTTTTACACTTTACTAACCAACATCCCCTTCTCCTAATCCAGCAGCAAAGTTCATGTCCGTGACACGATTGCTTCCACCTCCACCAATAAAATATGTTGTCGCAGGTGGCCCCGGAAAATTAGACGTCAGTAAAGTCGAATATTTGTTAGCTGAGAACAATTTCATTGTCGATGCAAAAGTTCCTCCTAGAAGAGGAATCAACCCAAAGTTAAAAAGCGGAACAGGAGATCGTTTGAGTCGCGTCAAGTTCCTTTCAACTTTTTGGAGACAATCGATAGGATTCTCTATTCCAATTGGAAGCTGAAGAAACGAAAAAATGCTGAAAAACATAAAAAAAAGTTATTACTCTAATTTATATCATATACTTATAGTAATTAAAAGTTCAAAGTTCGATAAAACTCACAAGTGATTCCGCAGTTTTTCAGGGTGCCCCGGCATTGGAACAGCTACAGCCGTTGACACATAAGAAGGAACCTTTTTCCCCATTTCCAACATCATATTCCGTAGAGCACCTGTTAAACTGGCATAAATCACAGCAGAGAAGCTAACATTGTGAATGTTCTTAATTTCTTTTATGTACGAGAGTGGAATTCGATCAGTAAAGCCAGTATTCAAAGGGCGAATCAGTTTCTGAGATGGTAAATGCCACTCATTCGTGTCGACAGTTCGTACAAGCATTTTCATAAACATGTACGGACACATCAGCCAAAATAGCACTGTTTCTAACGATTTGACGAGGAAATTTTTCTGTATTCTAGCAGGCTTTGCTACATTAGCCATACTAATATTGTTCACTTCTTTCAGCAACAAGTTAAGTATAGCAAATCCATCGCAGAAGCCATGATGAACCCGAAGGAACAGCACGCTTTTATCAGGGTAGTCCTTCCCATTTTCTTTGTAGTTTGGTACAAAGAGAAATTCCCAAGGACTCTTTTTGTCTTGAAAAGGCTTCCAAGCTAATTGTTTGATCAATTGGCGTAAGTCTTCTTCGTTTATAGTGGCGTCTATATCATCTGGAAAAATGTAACGCATGTGATCCTTGATGTCAAATTTTTCCTCCCACTTCCAGAACATGAAGCCCAGCCATTTCGAAAAGTATTGTTGATATTCAGGGCTGTGTAGTTGACCATTTCGGGTTTTCTTAAGGACAATATTATTATAAAAGTTTACTCGAAATTGCTCGAAGTCTAATTTTCCATCTAAAACAAGCCACACACATAATATCCAATTCGGATCCTTGTACGGATTATCTGTGGCTGCTATAACTGCACTTCGTGTTTGCACCAGTTTCCCGAGATCCGGACGGAAAAACTTTTTTGCAATCATTACAAAAAATCGAAGTATGTACATTGGGATGAAAAACATCAGACATGTTGGGAAAATTATTAGAAAAACCAATGTAAAAAATATTGCGTAGAGATTAAGGCGAACTATTCTCTGTATTGATTTTGCCATTTCAGCTTCTCGTGATGAAAAAATGCCTTCTTCTCTGAACTTATCAACCTGACTGAATTATGATTTTGGGTTGTGAACAAGCAACAGAACAAAGAAATTGAGATTCATAACTAGATTTAGTCTTATAACTAAAAGAACATGCGCATTTTAGGCTTACGTTTGCATGAGATTTAAGATTATCCAGGTAAAGGTGAAGTGGCAGTTTCCGAGAAGCTTTACCTTGCAACATCACAAAGCGTGAAATGTAAAATACTTTATGCCATACTCTGACATAAAGTACCAACGTAAGATACAAAATGTTTGAAATGAAAATAATAATACATAATTTAAATGTCAAGAAAAGACTGTTACTGTCATCTTCATCATCTTAGATTTCGTATATTCGTGCATTGTTTCATGGGTTTGCAATGCAAAACATACGCATGCACATTATGTGTGTCATCAGCAGGCTCATCAACCTTTTGCATATAGTCCTTTTAAAACAGGACATCGGATGAACCCTTCATTAAAATTGAGGATATCCTTTGCTCGCACTCTTGTTTGAAAGGAGAATGTCAAGACTTAACCATGTATCTATTGTTATGGATGGTAGATTTTAAATGTATATTTAAACAATTATGTAGTTTCTGTATACCAGACACAGATGGTTTACCGACTTTGTAAATTACGTAATTTTAGTCAAACGCAGACTGCGCTGCACAGTCAGTGCTTTATCAGATAGTCATAGTGCGTAAGT
>JAANSM010004601.1:0-11120 GCA_036850725.1 Orchesella villosa
TGGCCGATTCTTGAGATTACAGATTAAGGATTACGAGAATCGCTAGATTAAATAATCTGAATACTGTAATCTAGATTAACTCCGAACCCTGATTCTGACGCAATAGCCATGTCCTTATCCGATATCTTTACAAACAGCTGATGAATACCTTTATGCACTATGTTTGTACACAGAACAACGAAAACGAGATGACTGTAAGTTAGTAGTTTTAGATAATGATTTTTTTCATAAGTATGCATTATTTTTTACATTGATATTTACGATGCAGATGCAAATGCAGAACTGACAACAGAAGGTTTCATGCATTTACTACTCCATGTCCACGTATGGATAACACTTGACTATGCATAATGCATTTACTGGCTATATGCAATGTTATTTCAAGTACAAATAAAACGTATATCTACCTAAAAACTACCTAATATGCTTGATATTGATATATGATTCAAGCATGCGTTCCAAAAAATTAAACCTCATTCACATCTTTGCATTAAATAAATATGAAAAATCAATATTTGATAATTTTTTGTTAAAAGTTATGTTTGCATGAAACTGCGTAAACTGCATTTTAACGTTACCTTTGCTTTACGTTCCAGAAGAGTCAGTCGATGGGTATGTGGCCAAACCAAGTTTCAAAACGTTTAAAGGTCCATTTAACCCTGATACAAATCCATCTCCCAACTGCATGGATTCATCATTGAAAACAATGGAATGAATTGGAAAAAATTGTGATCTTCATTATAGTCCTGTTTTAAGTTGTGTCATCTTCCCCCTTCCTTCTCTCTTGCCCTAGCTACAACTAGCTAGCTTTGTCCTTCAATTAAACGACTACCTATTATCACTACAATGAATCTCTCCAAAAAAGCTAACTAAAGCTTCACCATTCGCAAATCCAAATTCCAATTGAAAATTCTTCTGTCGTAGTAATAACTGACATTGGATGTCACCTTCAAAATTTACATGGAATGGATCAATGTACACTCCTACAAATTTTCACGATGTAATAAGTGATAATGAAGGCAACAGGAAACTTCATGCAAAAGAATACACTCACTTTAGCCTACTATGAAATACACGTAACAATTTTTAATTAGCAACATTCGTACGTTTACGCTATCCGATTTCTATCCTACATAAGTTGTTCTATTATTCAATAATCGTCACAAGAATAACATAAATGTCAACTATTTGAGAAAATGGAAGATTTCTCACTCCTCCATTATATTTCGAACAACTCGTCGTGTAACGTACGTCACCCTTCCTTTCCTATTTTCCTTTATGTACACATACAATTCTTTTTCCTGCAGTCTCTTCTCCGTGATGTGTGTTGTACGTACACTACTAAAACTAGAGAGAGATCACTTCGTTCTTCTGTTTGTTGTTGTCAGGCGAATATGCGAATGCTAAATTGGAAGTGGCCTTCTTTAGACGATGAGAGTGACTATGAACGTATGAACCCACAGACACAGAACAAGAGAGCCAAACCCTCTCTCAAAAAAGTACATAGTATGTAGGGATATTCCTACCAACATCACATCACCATGTGAGGCATACATACAACGAGCTTGTATGTACGTGAGTAAACGTTAAGAAGTTTTGAAAAAAATGATATACGATATACACAATATAGACTTATAAGACTTATAAGCATATACCACCAGTAGGTATAAAATACAAGCATCATATCATACAAAAGACTGACGAGAGAGAGAATTGATCATCTGTTGGTGGTGGAGTTATGTAGCAACAACAGTTGCTTGTAAAATTGTGGAGGGGGATATCCTTTTTCCTTTCGTTCAGTAGAGTTTTATATTGAGAATTGGGATATTGTGTGATGCAATATGCAATGGCAACGATGATATATCCTTGCATTATACCTTTTGCAAGACATGAGACATAGATGAACCAAGCAAACCACTAAGACTGAAACAACTGCCAACTGCTTCATAGAATGATAGGATACATGATACGTTACAGCTAATATGAACTTTGTAGCAACGATTATTTGTTACACTGTATAATGAAGGGTGCATGCAAAAGAACATACGTTAGAAACAATATACGTACGTAGATAAAGCAACCTCATAATCCATCCTTTACGTATGAAAATAAATGAAGAATCCATAAGAAATATTGTACTTTAGCATTCAAAATTTCACCCCGACAATTATGGCAAAATCTTACTAAAACATCACAAAAGTTACTAATGTTTCATACACGGAAAAGGCTTATTATTCCCAAATTTTTTGGGGACTTAGGAATTGGGATCATGCTTTTAAACCACTTGGAAATCATTTGGTAAATACAACCAGAAGAAAGAGTTTTCTGACTTACTTCTCTCAATAGATACATGCAAAATCTTGCAAACGTCCAATTCAAAGATACTAACTAATAGTACGCGGCAAAATATGTAGCCTCATACACGTATTACATACGTACGACCAATTAGGACTATAAACTAGTTTCAAATTCAAAGTAACATGTGTGTACTTATGATAGGCAACACAAAAATCATTGTGATAGCAGAAGGCAGAAGCCATATAATTTTTAGCAAAAAAACGTTAAGTCAATGCCTTAGGTTAACAAATTAAGGTTCAACCTTTATCCACTTTTTGCGAAACCAAAAACAATGATCTAAAATATTTTACATGCAAACAGTTTCATAGAAGAGTAGTACTACAATTCACGACCACAAGCGCAAGCTGTCGACAATACAAAGTGTTGTTTCTATTTAGTCAACAGCATCATTCAAATGCTAAGCTTAAGCAGAAGAGTATAGTAGTACGCAATATGAAATTAATGCATCATCTCGTATGTGTTGTATGATACACACAAGTTAACTTTACAACAGAAGAAGGTACAAAGTTAAGTTTACGCATACATCTTCATATGTAGAAATTACACAGAAAACCCTAACGTGATTCATCAAAAAGTTTCATATTCAAGCAGTTTTGCAAGCTTTAAACAATTCGGAATATGATGGCATCTTAACTTACCGATCAAATCATAAATGTAAACTCTGGCTTGATCGGAATTAAATAATGCAAACCGTCAGTTGTATTTGCCAATATTCCATAAATGTTGGGGCTTGTTATTTTAACAGACATAGGTTTAGTTTGTACACAATCAAATTACCAAGCGTATCCTCATTCTCTAATTTTGATAATAAGTATTGCGTAAAGAAAGTTGATTCTACTATGACATTCAACAAATTGATACATCTGATTTTTGTCCTCAACTTACTAATCACTTACTGGACAAGTGATAATAGACCTGTAGTTGCATATTCATTTCATAGTCATGAATAAAAAGAAGAAAGCTATCTCGTCTCTAAAGCCTATAGCATAGCTATCAGCTCTTCCTTTTTTTACCAATAGAGAGCTTAAACTAAAGTTGGGGCAAAGTGATAATCTATTTAACTCCTATCTAGTTGGACCCCTACAAATTTTGTAGTACAAATCATTAATACCGTGAACTCACCAACCAAACTGTGATACTATTACTATCACTGATCACAAAATTAAAACTCTTTCTCTCTTTCATAAAACTTACCCTTTGTGGAAGGCTCTTTCTCTTATGAATTTCATACATGCTCGAACTAGGCTGTTACTCGGAGTGAATTAAATACTGAATTTTTATCAAAATTTTTGTAGAAACGGTTCATGAACATGAATAGTATCTGCATATTAAACACTAACTTGACATATGACTATAACTCATTTCCTTTGAGGAGAAAATGGAAAATGAAAGAAGGTGTATGAGTTTCAAAAACCAAATGGTTCCAGCCAGACAGAAAAAAATACTATTCTTAACTGTTTGAATTACTTCTAGTTTGTCAATTGTCAATGCTTGTATTGCCTAAAATTTCCAAATTAGCACCAAACCAGATTTCCAACGACAAAACACCTTTATTAACTTGACAGATTCTTCGACTCGACCTTCATTTCATCCTCGCGTACGATGAACCATGTACACTTACACTACGTCGAGTGTTTGATATGAATTTGAGAAAAACAAAATAAAATGTTGGTAGCAAAAGGATAACAAAAGTCAACTGAATGACAATTGCCTATGCATCTACTTGCAAATTAATTGCATACATATGCAGCTTTCTTCATTCTTAGGCAGAGATTCTGCAAATGAAAAAGTAAAGAAGTATTTGGAACAGAAAAAGGAATCCCAGTTTGTGTCACAGCCAAAGATTTTAGGTATATTGATGTCTTTTGTCGGAGCACGAAATATTTAACAAATTGCATGAAACTTCATTTGTTCGTACGTTCAGTTAGAAGCTGTATCGTATCTACGCATATATCATCCTGATATATCGTCTCGTGTATAGTGTTGCAGACCTTTGTATACAAAGGCATTAATACCACACACACATAATCTACTACTGACAGAAAGTTGACTGACGCATGGATCGGATCAGAACAAAACACCCGAAAAGATTCTATAGAGGATCTTACTACCGTACTTATCGTTAGTTTGTATTATGTTTGTTATACTTATACTGCGCACTGATATCATTCATTTCACAGGCATATCGTGAATCGTGCATACAACATACATTGCATGCTGATTATTGTACCCATATCACATATAACCCAAGCTCACCGAACTTGTATTTGTACGGATGCAACTGCAAGCACACTATAGCACAGTGATGGAATAGTGAACAGAGAAAATCTTTCTCACAGATCATACATGGAACCTAGTATATCTGACACTCTGCGAAGAGTGCAGGTCTGAAACCAAAACAGAGTGGAAAATATAGTGGTTAGCTTAGACTTAGACATACGCAACACATCATAATCTCATCCACATAGAAGTGAATTATTTTTCTCCGATTTGCTGCCATCCAAGGACTAGGATTACATTACAACACATCATATGCAATTCCAATTAAGTAACAGAAATACCTTTATGACGGGCAATTTATATCCAATATGATTACACTATTTGCTCTTCCAAAAATCTACGATAAGAAGGATTTAAGATTTTAGTGGTTGTAAGTTTCGATTACGATTACCTGTTTAATGTGATCAGATATTTTAGGATAAAGATTATGACAACAACGAAATTCATTGATGGAGAAAGTACACAAAACTTGGTTTCATCGTAAAATTACTTTTAACAACTTTCAGTGTGAGTAGAAAGTTATGGTAAAAATCAAACCACTACACATTTCGCTGCATGTGAATTAATATTTTTTCAATCGTAGCTAGGTGTAGGTTGTACTTTCAGAGATCTGAACTTTCTTGTGAATCTATAAACTCATGCAACGATGAATTTAGGCGGAACAGTCAGAATTAATAGATGTGGCTTAATATTTATAGCTGCTATAACTCTGCTTATAATATTTTACGCTTATGGAGGAAATAGTAGTAGCAGTAGCACGAATAGTAACAGCTCGAGCGATTTATCTGCACCTGCAGTGTCAGCCTCTTCATCAAGCTTGACATCCCCAGCAGATAAAGTTAGCTTACGGAAATTACTTAGTGCAGCTATTGACATAGCTAAACGTGGAGGTATCGAGGTGGTGGACGTTCGAAAATCTTCTGCAACTTTAGATGAAACCATTAAGGGTAAGACTCCTCGTAATGCGATCCTCTTTTTCAGAGGCTTTACTCTATAAAGTCAAAAATAATAAGTACATACATGCACTTTATATTCTATCGAATTTTTAGGTAAAACAAAAGAAGGAGTTAAGGACAGTGCAACAGCGGGCGATTTTAGGTCACACCGGGTAATGTACTACAGTCTCCGAAAGACTTTCCCCGGAATAAAAGTAACATCTGAAGAACATGACCCGAGCTCCGATATTGGAGACGTCATCTTAGCATCTACAGTTAACGAGGAGGTTGAACAGTATATGAAAGGGGATCAAGTAGTGAAAGCTGATGATGTCACGGTTTGGATAGGTAATTCGAACCAGGTTTTACTTCACAAACAGGCTATGCTTGTGCTTTCTACGTCAATAATGTCAAACTTAACCACTCAACTAATGGTGTTTAATTTATTATTGTTTTACTAGACCCGCTGGATGCTACAAAAGAATATACAGAGAACCTACTCGACTATGTCACAACAATGGTTGGCGTTGCTCTGAAAGGAAAGCCTATTTTGGGTGTAATTCACCGTCCGTTCCAAGATGAAACCTATTGGGCAGTTGTCGACCATGGCCATTCACCGAATATACAACTTAGCAGTGATATTAGTGATATAAAACCAAAGGAGAACAAAACTCCAGACAAAACTGCTTCTCCATTCAAAATCATTGTGTCGCGATCTCATAAAGGGGATGTTGAGGAGAAGACTGCTAAAGTACTTGGTAAAGAGACACCTCTTCAACTAGAGATTGCTGCTGGTGCAGGCTACAAAGTTCTTGAAGTAGTCAAAGGAAACGTTGACGTTTATGTCCATGTGACTGCGATAAAAAAGTGGGATTTGTGCGCTGGTAACGCTATACTGGCAGCGCTAGGTGGAACAATGACCACCGTCAATGGAGATTTAATCGATTACTCTGGACATACAGAGCCACTGAATTCAAGAGGAATCTTGGGCTATCTTCATGACTCCGAGCTAATCAAAAAGTTAAAGAAAATGGAGATTCCTGAGTAATGCAATTGGTAGTGAGTGATAAACAGTTCGACATTTTTGGTGTTGACTTCTGGTGGTAGTGGCTTCTTAATCAAGCGCAACCATGTGACTGAAATTTTGAGACTATACATACAAACTGTTTTACTTCAATCAAAAATCAAACGTTGTTTCGAGCTGACCAGCACAGGTGTCACAAACAAAAATTAAGAGTCATTCATTATGAACACAACAGAACTGATTGATGAGCACAGCACACAATGGAGAATGGGTAACGCAACGGAAGAAAATTCGAACTAATGCGAACTTTTACTTAACTTCTATCTTTTAATGCAGAATGTGGAATGCATTTATTTTAATTAAATAATAAAATTAGTTTTTTCACGGCAGAATGACGTCATACCAAAACATGAAACCTTGTAGCTATGTTTTGTAGAAAATACTCGAAAATTAAACAGTAGTGTGCAATTTAGTTCGTGTATGAACCTAGTTTTGTTGTTTATAGATTATGATTCCAGATCGAGATTAAGTACAGTAAATTATTAGTAAATTATATATTTTTGTCCTCATCTTCCATACATTGAAATTATAATAAAAATGTAGAGATTGCCTACTAACTATTGTTTTACTTTGTTTGACATTGACATAAATTATCACTCACGCAGCCACACAAATACATATGTACATAAAATTACACCAGCAGCCTTTTACGTGGATGTTGTGTTCTACCTTGCATCGAAATATATCAATCTAAACCGTTAAAGCGTAGATTTTAACAATACATTAAAATGGTCTTACCTTTTAGCTTAACATGAGGGTGCAGTCACTATACACTTGGAACCGCAACTTTGTCTTCCTTTTCAATTTTTATCAAAATTCTAGCCTTCAATAAGTTTCTCATCAAAGCTGACTTCTCTAGTAGCGATTCCGGTGAGTCATTTTCTTTAACTAAAGCCCGCATAATATTGAAAAATCGGTCCAACGTTGAAAGGTTGTGTCTGTAGCAAATTCAAAAGACAATTAATAATCACAAACATTTGCACCTACACAGTATGCACGCAAACCGTGTCTCAAAAGCAGTTTTAATTTATAATTCATCTTAACGGTTACATTTGAATTAAAACAGGCCCCAGCAGCTCATCAGTTGCATACAAATGGTGTATATATGATCTTGTGTGCTTTCGGCAAGTGTAGCAAGTGCAGAAACGTGATAATGGCCCAAAATCGTCAAAATATCTAAAAATAAGTAAAATCATACAAAGTTCACTATTATTGTCCGTAATTTTACAAACTCAGTAGTTCTATTATTTAGAACAAATTCACATATAGCACTACTTGCATACTTTTTATCTTTCAACGAAATCACTGCCCCTTCCCCTTCTTCACTGTTGGATGGTGGCTCCTGACGCTCTGCTTTATCTGCTCTTTCAGCTAACCCTTCACTTAAACTGGATGGCATTGCCACCCTAGTTGTTGAGATAGACGGTAATATAGCCTCCACACTGTCTAAAAGAAGAGCTTCAGCATAATCAGCCATTCTGGAAGCGAGCGAGCTATCAAATAAATCGACTCCTCTGGCAACGAGGTCCATCATTTCCGGTAACTTGAAAGGCCCAGGAACGTATTTTGGAAGGTTGGCAGGCAAATTCTGCAACATCTTGTCTAGCAATTCGATATCCAAAGTTTCACAAATGTCCATTCTTTCACTATCTCCGGAACCTTTGCCATTGGAATCCTTCTTTACCTCGTCTTCTTGTTTCTTCTTCACAAATCTGTCTGAAAGCCCTGCCAAGACTACTCCTTCAATTTGGTGTTGTGATTCCAGTAATCTCAGCACAGCTTTTGTAGCTAGCCCTTCGTCCATTAGAAACCAGGACGCCTCTATCGTAATAAAGAAGCCCGTATTCTTCTTTTTTTCACGTTCCGTTGTCTCTTCTTGTTTAATTACATAAGATGTATATTCCTCCGCCCGTTCCAATGACTTTTTTAAACGTTTCATTCCATTTATTTCAGGATTTACATCATAATCGCTTAAGATCTGAGAAATGGACGGCTTGAAAGCTGTTACTGCTTCATGAAACTGTTTTGGAGACAAAGGTCTTCTTCCATGACGCGACCACAACGCTATTCCAAACTTATCATTATGACCAGATCTTAGAAGATACAGTGGATCATGAATGGTTAAAAAAATTGGATGCTCGGATAGCCCAACAAATTTTCCAACCCCATTCTCAAACTTACTCAACGGCTCTATAAATTTTGCTGTAGCATCCAACGAAATTTGAACCGGGGGTATTTGACCAGAAGTTTCAGAAGCCGTCGGGTAAATCAATTTAAGTACTTCGGCAGTGATGTGGGGAATACTTCCCGTCTAAACATACAAAGACATTCTATATTTCATGCATCATGTCCAATATTCAGTTTCTCAAAAGCTTCACATTCTCAAATTATTAAGCATTTTATTTTACCTGAGTGTGCAAAAAATACATGGGCGTAGCATAGTCAATTTTGCTGCGCCCATTTGACGAAACATCATTCCCTTCTTCAACTTTCGTAGAAAGCGGAAGCTCCAGGTGCCCTAAGCGTGTCGAACCTACGCTTGTTTTGAGAGTTTTCTCTACACAGAATTTCTTCATTGTTTTAAAAACCACAAATGATAATTGCATTAGATGTTAGAGTGTCTTAATCATGAATCACCAATCACGAATACTGAATACAAGTCTAGCCCCAAAAGTTCAATTCCAAATTCAAACAATAACTTCACAAAAAAAACTCGATACAAGTCAAAACGGAAAATGCAAAAATGTTAAAAATGCTTTCAGTAAAAGAAACGAATGATTTGAAATACACTGTCAACTGCTTTTACTGGCTGACCGTCGCGTTGTCACTTTTGGTTTTCCGGTTTTTCTAATTGTCAATTGTGTGTTTACAAATACACATACTCAACAGCATTAAATAGAGCACGTGCTGTGTCGCTTGATAAAGCATGCAATTCTTGATCTCCCTTCGCCCTGCTCTCCTCAGCGATCAACGCTCGAAATTTATTGTTTGAAACGCAGTATTTGCTGACTGATGGTGGAGAGCAGATATGAACAGATCCACAATATTTACGTGTATTTACCAAACCCTTTCGCCTTTCGTGTATCGCCACTCGCCACACCACTTGTTTCGTGCATGTCATATGTTTTTTCTGTACAAGTCACAAGTGAAAAATTGATTACTAAATTACTAATTAAATTTTCTACCCTCAACACTCCTTCTTCCTCTTATTGTATGTTGGTCTCTCTTTGTAATTCTTTGTAATTTGACAGCTTTGTCCAAAATTCGGTGATTATTATCTGAAGGTTTAAAAAGAAGTTATTAATTTTTTTGTCTACAGTCTATCGAATATTTCGCTACCAATCGTCAAGTCACAAGTGCATTTTTCAATATTGGAGTTACATTAAGCTGATTATATTGAAAGCAAAATGACTGCATCTACGGGAGGCTCAAAACTTGTTCCAAAGAAGTTCAAATGGTCCTTAGACTACACGTTAAAGTAAGATTTTATTCTATGAATGAGCTCTTTAGATGTTAGAAGTGGTATCCAGCTTATTATCAATTATTGATTATTGGATTCAAAAAGGTTGAAAGTGAATTATTGAATTTGAGAGTTATTTTATGTGTTTTCTTTCTTGCTTCCTTTTATTAGGCACCGATCATCTAATGAGATAGCGAACCCTCCAGGCTACAACGCAAATGTTACCCATCATCATGCAGATACTACGAGGGAAGTTGACCCTAATTTAATTGTAAAAAGATCGTGGGATTTTGCTTTAGGTCCTATCAAGCAGGTATGTAATGCCATTATTTGATAAAGCAGTTGATTGACTAATATGTATCTTTATATGATAAAAGTAACGATTTTTTTTATTTACTCTAGGTACCCATGAACTTATTCTTGATGTATATGGCCGGAAACTCCATTTCGATTTTTCCTATCATGATGGTGGGCATGCTTTTCATGCGCCCTATTAAAGCACTGGTGGGTCTGACATCAGCATTTAAAATGATTGAAGGAAGTCATCATATCGTACAAAAGCTGGTGTTTGTTTTTGGAAATGTAGTCAATTTAGCGTTAGCGTTGTATAAATGTCAGTCCATGGGTTTACTTCCGACACATGCATCGGACTGGCTGGCATTTGTTCAACCACAGGAACGAATAGAGTTTTATGGAGGTGGTGAATCATTATTATAAACATTTCTTTGCCATTTACTTTCTTCTTGTCTGGAGTGTTAGAGTTGTAGATATGCCCCAGTTTCTTTTATAAGTTGTGTTGTATCTGTATCTTACAATTTTCAATATAAATAAAAGCCACGTAAGTGGACTGAAAGACGTAGCTGAATGGGTCATATTGATCATTTGACTGAATTATACTAATCATATTGATCATATGACTGAATTATATCGATAATACTGATAATATTAATGAATTATATAGATCATTTGACTGAATTATATCGATAATATTGATAATATGACT
>JAANSM010004602.1:0-11118 GCA_036850725.1 Orchesella villosa
AGAGTTTCGGCCTGTGCTGTGCTGGATGAAGCTGTATAATAACTCAAATAGCCCGAAGCCAACATTTGCTTTCTTTGTATGACACAACAAATTAATATTCTATTAGCCCACTCGCAAGCTTTCAAACTTTCAGGAAGCAGCTGAACTTCCTACCCTGTTTTGGTAGCTAAACTAGAAGGGATTTTATATTGTTGCAAAAATCCAGTTAATGAATAGTTAATGTTGATAAATTTTCGAGATTGTGTGTTATTACAAGAGAGAGTTCTGTGCCTCTCTGTTCCTTTGTGCTTGGAACGGTATTCTAACTTAAAAGAAGTAAAATAGGCTTCTTCCCAGTCAAATACTGATGATATAAGAGATAATTCAGTATTTAGAAAACTTGCAAACAAATGTATTGCCAGATTTTGCAGTCTTATAATTTTTTACACATAAAATTAATAATTGTACTACACATAGGTTCGTTGGTTCTAGCTAAGTAGAAGTTTTATCTGCAGTGAAAAGTATACTAAATAATTGGAAACATTTTAAGATCCAGAAAACATCCTTAATCTCTAAATATCCTCACAAGAGAATGAGAACAAAGAGTTTATTCCAGACCTAATACACTACGGATAGGTGTCGTTGCAGAAGAATAACATTGTTCCTTTCCGCTTGATTTAGGGCAAGAATATGATTCTGAAATATATATGTCATACTGTGTGACACTTTGACATTATTATTAAGCACGTAGTACGTGCGTCAGACCTGCTACCCGATTCTGCTCTCTAACTTTTTCACTTAATAGCATAAGTGGGCCAACCTGATAATATAGATTCCTCGGATCCCAAGATTTCTACCAACTGTCTAATACGTAAAAGCATGTATAGCTACCTCATTTCATCCCATCCCACCAACTTTCTTTACCCTTTTCTCCAGAAATGCCTAGAATCCATATTACGTACTCACCTGGTCTGGGATGTTTCTTGGAAAAATCTATTCCATAAAAGTCGCATCCTAACCCACACGCGCAATTTATGCTATCTTTTTTGCTTTTAGTAGATGAGTTTTGAAGCCATTTAAGATTATTTTCCAAAAAACAGCTATTTAGTGTGCAATATAGGTAACTTTCTTCTGAGACAGCAAGTTTAAAATAAAACTTGGAATGCAAGGTTTATATTAGGTAAATTTTACTGCATCATCGCATCCCGAAACGAACGAAATTAGTGTGCAATTCGTCCTTGAATTACATTACAGCTCTTGAACCCAACTTAGTACAGTAAATGAAGTACAAACCCATGAATTGAAGCAATCTCCCAACATCAACTCAACTAACTGCACAAAATAAACATTTAAAATCAAATTACAAAAGAGTGCAATAGCGCTGTACTCTCAAGGGAGTTAAAGGGAGTATATTTTGAGTACAACACAGCAATAGCAATTGAAAAACCAGCTAAACCTATTCAGCTTTTGTTTCGTATTAAATGGAGACTCATTGTTGCTGAGTGTACATGTATACCAGTTACTGCTTGTAACAATAAACTTGTAGCGAAAGAATTTATACTAAAACTTATACATATAAACTTATATAGTGAAAAATTCACAAGGAAATTCTTTCATATGAATGATGAAGCTCGCAACGTCGCAACTGCGACTCAAACTCTACCTTCATTTAAAACGGGTGGGTACTGGGGAAACATCAAAGAAAAGTTTGGGAACGCGAACTGCGACGTAAATGGCAATAAAAGGAAACTCATCTTCATCTTCTTAAGCATAAGCCTCGCATTACATATTACATCCCAGCTTCATCTTCTACTATTCATCACCACTGTGCAAACACAACAAAGATGGGAAGAGTTGAGCTGATTATAGAACATTATGTGATTCTCTNACTATTCATCACCACTGTGCAAACACAACAAAGATGGGAAGAGTTGAGCTGATTATAGAACATTATGTGATTCTCTTTTTCTCTCCTCTTCATCTTCACTCTTCTCTCTCTCACTCTTTCTTCACTTTTGACTGTTGTGTTGCGCTGTTGTTACGTTGTCCTGTCCTGCTGATGTATGTCGACTGTCGACAACGTTCCCTCGAGCAGTATTCTTGGCACTTTAAAAGTTGAAATGAAACACTGCGAAATTGCAAAATGCATACGTACTAGCAGGTTTCATCTTCGAAATAGCAGGAATGCGAAGGCAAAATGCAAATAAGGAAACCCTCAAACATAATGTAAAATGACTGGTGGTGTTATTTTCGGTGGGGATAGGTACGGAAGGAAAGATGGATGCTAAGTACGAATTTAACATTCTTCCATGACATGTCTCTTGCGCTTTACAGTCTTTTATTATGTATGCTTCTTGTCGTGTATGTGTCGTGTCGTGTGTCAAGGCAAAATATAATATTATGCCTTTTCAAGGGCTGGTTGGTTACGTAAATCGAAATAATATGCGACCTTGACGTTAACATTGGTGAGAGGTGACATTTTATATCCTGAAAATGAAATAGATGATAATGAAACCTTTTTAGAGTGGTTGGTGTTGGCGCACACATTTTCTTTACCAGCTAACAAACTCCTTTTGTAGTTTTGTGAAAGGGAAGAGCATTTCTAGCGCTGAATGATGTCAGGAAAAGTTAGCGCGGAATGATAGCAGTTCGGGGTAAATCAGCTTTGATATAAGAGTAAAATACTTTTCAAGACTAAATTTCAAAGTAAAGTTCTCATTTTCAGGAGGCATTTTCTCATGTTGAAATATATTGAATTTGAATATGTGTGGAATTATTATAATTTTAATCGGAGCCTCGTTAAAGGTTATAATTCTCGTTACTGGTTATGCAAACATTTTCCTTGATGGAAAATCTACGTTGATGACTCAATCAAAAAGAACTTGCATAACTGGAAGGAAGTACATGAATTTTTTTCTCCAAAAATTGACGTTTATGTTCGAATTTTAACCTGTGTGGTTATTGATAAAATTTGTTAGGATTATTTTTGTTGTACCAAAGCTAATGGTTTCGTTTGAAGGTGTCATAATATATATGCTTTAAAGTGAAATAATAATTGAAGGTGACAGGTGATATGGCATGACGTTTCACAATAATTCTGGCTTCAGTTAACTGGAAATTTAAGTCGACTTCAGGGCAACCGGTAAGGTTTTGTAAGGGTGATAATGATTACATGAGATGATGCAAAAAGAAGAATATACCTTATTCCAATAATGTTTCAACACTTGAAATCCTATTTCACATAAAAGTTCCAATGAAAAACTTTATCATTATCATGAGTAACCAGAAAGAGATAACTCATAAATTTTTTTTAGTTATTCTCTGAATCAGTTACATAAGAACATATATTATATAATACTAACTTGAATTACCTAACAAAAAACTTTCAACTAACTAGAAGAAGATCAACAGAGAAATCCCATATACACATCATAAATTTCGTCACGGCTCACTTTCACTTTTCAACAAAAGTCGTTTTTTATGGATGGCCCAAATACATCCGCATTATTGAACCTTAGACCGAAGTTTAAAAAAATAAGGACACATGTTTTATGCAAAACAACTTGTTAAGCATTTCCTTTGTATTCTTTGTTACACAAAAGTTCCTCCCGGTATTACATTACTCCATTACCAACTCCTACACAGAAGTTGTTTCAAATCCTCTTGGAAGTAGTTGACTTTTTTGGAATTATTTATTATGCAATGAATACATCTAAAGTCTTCTTGTTAGATTAACGAGAAAGGAAGGGCGGTGGCAACGTACATCATTGAAAATGAATCCTTAGAAAACGAGAACAACTTTTTTGTTCGAATCTCTAATAATCCAGTTTTGCACTCGACTTTTTTCCACGTAACCTAAGGCTTTTTCAAAGTTTACCTACATGGATACATTCTTCTCCTTCTCTCTACAATCATACATAATGATACCTTTTTGGAGAAAAATCAATCGATATAAGGAAGTCAATGATGTAAATGTACATACAGAAGATGCATACGTATTGCGTTCGTAAACGTGCAAAAATGTACTGCCGTTGTATGCGAAAATGGTGGAAGACGTGGCCAGAATAAAAAGTTGCCTCATTAAATATGCACATAATTTAAGAAGAATTAGGCTCATATACATTGTAAGTAAATGTGTACACGTACAAAAACCATTGTGTTGTACAATGGAATACATGGTAAAGTAAGTACTTCATCTAATTTTCAATAACAACGTCAGATTTTATACATATACAAAGTAGTAATGATGTTATGTTGAAGTGTTTGCTGTAACTTGTTGCTTCAAATCGAACTACTTCAGTTTTTCCTTTCCAGCTTACAAATTTATTCGCATTGTTGAGTGTGTGGAAAAAATAGCAGACTTTTAGCTTGAAATATGTGTCCCAAATTGCAGCCTTGAATGTCATAAGTAGAGAATGGGTGTACTTGTTCACAGAGTTAGAAATAAGTGCTGCCCTTTTTATACTTGTCCTATAGTGCTTTGCTATATTCAGATTTGTTACGATAAAAAATGTAATTGATACTAGATTTACTTTAGCTAATTGAAAGGTTGCATAACTGGAGTTGCGCAACAAAGCTAATTGCAATTTGGAATGCGCATTTAATTTCTTTTGCGCTATATATATATATAAGGGTTTCAAACCCGAAGAAATGATTCCCTTTGAGCTAGTTTAGGGATACCGATAACACAATTTTGTGAATTCGATTTTCTATGCAAGAAAGCAAACGGAATAAAGAGCAAAAAGATTGTATGTATCACACGTGTGTAAAATGTCTGCTATAATTTATGGGATGCCTTTTGTAAGATTTTGTAATAGCCATGCGCCGGGCCAGTGATTGTTGTATTATCTTACAAATTGCATTACCTTAGCTATATTCTACTCTCCTCTTCCATTGTGAGTAGTATTATATGCTTTTATCTGCAAAACTGAACTGATGCAAGCAACAAAACCAAAGCAAGTGCAGGATCCTCCTCCATTAAAGAGCAGATTTATGTATTGCGTTTCACATTAATTTAATAACAATATTTGATGGCTTCTATATGCAGATAACGTCTCTCTCTCTCTCTGTCTTCTTCTTACTTCATTCAAACACAAAAAAAGCAATTTGTGAAAAAAAGATTTTTGCAAATTGGCCTTGGTAGGTATATACCTTGGTTGAGTAAGCTACATTGCATATTGCAAGTAACAACTATTTCTAGCCAAAATTTTCGTTCAATGTTCAATGCACAACACATCCTATGACATGTGATAAAATATAATGGTATAGCGCAACATATGTGCCGACAATGAAAGAAAATTGAGCTTTAGTTTAAACTACTGTTTTGTATTCCTCTTCTGCCCTATGCCGAACAAAGGGAGATAAAATCACTTTTTTTCTTAGTAAAGTGTAATACGCATTCAGAATGATGATATGATAAAACAGTTTTTTTGTTGCATCGTTCTTGATCTTATACTTTAGCACAATGTTGTGCATTTATATTCTTCATATGTGTTATCAAAATGCATTTAGGACAATTCAGAAAAATCCTTATCTCTTACTATTACACATTTATTTTCGAAAGTAGTATTAAGTAGCAAGTATAAGAACCCCTCTTGACTGCGTGCTCCTTGCTTAATATGCAATGCAAAAAATGGGGAAATTTATAACGTTTCCCGAATTGATTAGCTATCGTAATTCGTTTTCTTTGGCGTTGTGTAGCATATCTAAACGGAGCTAATGGGTAAGTAGAATCAACCTTTCTGCTACTAATTCCTCCGCTAAAGTAGCATAAAATGGGTTACCAATGTAAAGGATAAAGGGTAAAATTGAGTGAGCAGTGAGCACATAACACATAGTCGTTTTCGCGATCTAATCCAAATATTTATGTTTTGATTCGACGTGCTTGAAAAGTGAATGCATATATATATTTCTTACAAAATCAGAATGCACATGGCAGAGAGTTTTGGTAGGTATTATTCAGCATAGCTGCTCAAGAAGAAAGATTACATTAACAATAAAGTGTGAAGAGCTATATATCTGTATATCACATCGCTCTTGGTTGAGAGGAAAAAATACAAGGTGAAAAGTGAGTATATTATATATCATCCTNGTACGTACAAATATATATGATCCATATCATATTATAAGGCCGATCCCGATACACTCCAATTCCCGGAGAAATAATCAGAGTATAAAAACTTGTTGAGTGTAATATGGGGGAGGTTTTTTCACAACTCATATAACTACTCTTGATTATGTTATGTTATACAGAATCTCCAATCTTCTTCGTCTTGTTCTTCTTCGGGTTTTAGCTGAATAGGGTTGTACATAATTTTGCTTTTTACTGCAGTAAAACGGATGCATTATTTTTGTTGGTCCAGATTCAGTACATTACATTATTAAGTGGGTTACAGGTGCAAGGGCCTATTAAATTTTTATTGCGTTCAATAATCGAACATAAATTGTTTTCACTGATTCATAAAACTAAAAAACTGCATTACAAATTACAAAGTACCAGTTTCTTATTCACTGAAGATGTATATACAATAGATTGTAGACCTCCGACACCGAAATTTGCAGCATTTTTTTTATACATTTTACAAGCGTAAATTTTCTTTTATAATTTAGCATCACCTGTTTTACCATTTTGTAAAATTAGTGGTGCCTGCTATGATTCGACCATGAGGGTAACGATGTGTGTTTGTATAAGAATTATAGTTTGCTAATTTTCATCTTTTTGTTTGCATCGTTTGTCGTGACTCGTTATTGAATAACAAATAACAGGCTCCGTAATATAAGCTATGACAGTTGAATGGAATGGTTTGTATAGTATATATATCTATGTATACATTTATATATGACGCATAATTATTTAACCACATTATCTATCAATTGCCTTCATAACGCTTGTCATGTCATCATTAGTAAAGGGTCATTAACTCCAATGATCATAAATGTTTTTGAAAGAAAGCGCAGCCACATTAGCTTTTAGACTTATGAGAAGATAAGACAAAAAATGAAATCCAGTGGACTGTAATGTAACATGCAAAGGCTCTAATTTGACGTATGAATCGATATGTTTACAATTGCCACATTGAACATGTTATATAGTCTTCAAATCACGTTTATTAGAGAGAATAGCGATAACCTCATATAAACATTTGATTTGATAATTGCGCTGATGGCATTCATGCGGAGGGAATAAAAATGCAAGGAAGTTTTGTTTGGTAATGTATATGATATGATAATATGAGATGCTGGTGACGTGAAACGTGAACGTGAGTGTTGGAGAGTGGATATGGTGATATACTAATATGCTGCTAAAAACAAAGGTTTTGGCAAGCCCAGCCAACTCAAAAAAAATTCAATCCATAAATCAAGAAAGTTTAAATGAGATTCTAATATGCAATTACAGAAAGCAAAGTTTTTTATTTCTTATCTTTTTACACACTATAATAACATGAAACACAAGTGCAATATTGATATTGATATTACATTATTGAACATTCCACTTCAGTAGCAAAAATGTACACAGCTTGCTCTCGCTCGACCCATTAGTTTGTCTTGTAAACATCCGCAAGCATATCATATATCAAATGTGAGGCAGCTTTAAAGATAAGTTTTTTTTCTCTCTCTCTCTTCTCAGACATATTTTTCATGACCAGAAATCATTTGAACTGAACAGATTATGATTGCATTATAAAAGTTTATATGTATATTATTATGGCTTCAAGCTTGACGTGAACGGTGAACCCGTTTTCCATTTAAAATTGTGTGGAGGAGATGGAAAAAATTGTGGTAACTCTCTGTTTTGTAGCCAGCCAGTGCCAGTTTACCAATAATCGTAAGATTTATGAAAACTGCTTTGATTTTTCCTTGTATATATATCTCTTGTGGGTCCCGTTTCTTTAAAAAAAAGAAAATCTGCTATGTATACGGAAAGTCTTTATGTGTTATGATAGCAAAGGATGAAGGAAAACACTGTTTTTGTATATGAAATGCACTTTTTTCCTCTTTAAAGTTTGAGGTTGAGAACCTTTTTGGCATTTATAAAATGCAGAGCGTATTCAAGCAGAAAATGTATGGCATAAAATGAAAGATATGTAACGTATGAAAAGGAGGACATTTGGGAAAAAATTTCTCCCATAATCCACCTGCCAACAAGGCAGCCCCTGCCACTACAAATACCACCACGTTTTTTAAGAAAAGGGGAGGATGGAAGAAATTTTTTGAGTGCACATTTTTAGTATCAGGTTTTCAAATGTTATCAAAACACAAGTAATTTTCCTTGTCGGCAGCCATACAAGTCATCCGCTTTTTGCTACTGCTTTTTATCCTGGTACGTAAATGTACGAGTCAATTAAAGTAAGCAAAACAGTTTTATCAACTTTTGCTCCTTGTGCTGCTGCCGTTTTTATCGATTCCCTTCCTTTTTTAGAAAAATTGGAATGCAAATGCAAGAAAAATCAGGAAAAAATTTCCTTATATATAATACCAAGTTTTTTTATAAAGAAAGCAAGAAGTATCTTAAGAACCACTACCACCAAGAAATTCTCGATAACCTTTATAATAGCTAACACAACATGGAGTATTGGAGTTACCGCTGTTCATGCAACTCTCGTCATATCCTTATCCTCATTATTGAAATTGGGAATTGAGACAGACAAAAAATGCAGTGGTTAATCAACAAGTTAAATGAGTGTCAGTGCATGTAGCTGATTTTTCATATTATTTATGTTGCATTTTTTTTCATTATTTCTCTATTTTTCAAACAAATACTCCGCTCCTGCCCTCCTGCTACTGCTGCCACTACAACCGGTTGAAGTAAATTAGTCTTCTTTATTTTCTCTTGTAAAAAATGAGCATGATTTCATTTCAAGTAGACAAGAGGAAAAAATTAAATAAAACGATTAGCTTTGTTTAGAGCTGCGCTATTGCTCATGTTGATGCTCATTTACAGAAAAAATTATGAAACCATGCATCATCATATCAAATCAACATGATAACAACCCAGCTTGACTTGACGTATAAATATAAAATGGAGTTGAGGAGAGATTCCTCATTTGCTGATAGCCATTGAGAGTTGCAGTTAATAAATTTTTGAGATAAATTCATGATGATTTATACCTGAACTTAAGAAAGAGTTAAAATTTACGGTAGGGTGGGTGATTGTTTGGAGGGAGGAGGTTGAGGGAGGGCTGATGCAAAGAATATGATGGTATCCATTAAGATATTTACTGTGATGTGATGTTCGCATGACCTATTATGCAATTTATGGGAAACGTAAATATAAACATTGACTAATTAGACAAGTGCGCAAAATTATACATCCTGCTGAGCTTGGCACTTGCATATCTATAAGCGCAAAAGTATGAATTGACATGATTCATTGTCCCGAACTAATGTTTTCATATTTTGCAAAAAAAAAAGAATTATGCCTTTTTTAACAATATAACTTCAGCATGCCTGTCTTTGGAACGGCCATGTAAAATAAGGAGATCAAATCAAACTCGAAACGATCAAGAATAAGAAGCACGTAAACTGCTTAGCGAATTGAATTAGCTATATTTGATATTGACTTACTTTGAGATTATCGCTATATATACTTATGCAGAAACGAGTAGTCTATAAGAAAACTTTTAATCATGCCAGTAAGTTTTTAGCACAACAAATTAAATTTCATTGAGTTGTTCATCTAACCAACGTAACCTGACTTTGATTAAGTGCCTCACGGTGCTCAAACTGACCTTCTCCCTAAAGGATTTTGATATGAGAAGAGTTTCAAAAAGTGTGTAATTGTGTTACTTTTATACGTTCCTTGTGTTTTTCCGATGCGTAAATTTAATTTTGAATGCAAGATAGATAAGTTATAATGCATACACTACGGTTATTAATTTGCGGTTCCTAAGTTTGCATAATTTGAATGCGTGTAAAAACACCAAATTCAAAATTTCCAAGCCGGAATTGAGAAGCATTTTCTAAATAAATAAATCAGTGATATTTATGCTTATACCTAAAAGTCTGATTTTTTGTGTGAAAATAGTTTTGCTTAGCAAGTCCATTACAAAATTAGGTACCTATATATTACACTATTATCAGCATCTACTAACTGACTGACTAAATTGACGTGATTTATAGCATTTTTACGAGTATCAGATAAAATGTCTTAATTTCAAATGTTAAAATATATTCCCAACATTAACTTAACAAAAGCTTCAAGGGTCATTCATCATTTGGAGGTTAATATCATGTGTTATCGAATCTCATAACGTGTGTTCACAAGGTTCCCACATCCATTACTCATAAGTGTATCATCTTAATGATCACACAAAAGGCATCCTTTGTAATGAGATTGTATTTTATTGTAAGTGCAGTTTTCTTCCAACATTTTCCATTTCTTGATAACAAATAAAGTAGCTGTCAAAGTATATACGACTTAAAGTCATATGCTTAAATTCCCATTATTATGTAAGCTGTTTTAACCGTGGCATTGTCTACTCCTACATGTAGTTCATTGTCTACCGACTCTCGACTTCATGCTTCATCATTTGATTCTCAAACAAAACTGTTCAATTTTCAATGGCTGCATTTGTGTTAGAGCTTATAATATGTTGTTATTTGTATTTGTGGTGTAACACAAAAATGTTTGCCAGCTTCAGTTTTTGCCTTTACTTAGCCACAATCTTAATTTTCCATCTATACAATCTATATACACCAGAGTAAAAATGGGGATTATCTTTTAAGGATTGTAATTGTAATGAGGTAAAGTGCACAATGTGATCATGTAATGAAACATTACATGGTAATCGTAATTGAAACAAATTCACCACTGTTTTTTTTCTGATGCGGTCAGCTCGCAGAGTCAGTAGCACAAGCACTTACACTACCTACAAACATCATTTTGTATAGCGTCAAACTATCTGTTATTGATATGTAATTAACATTTAAAATGCCCTTTAGCCAACATCATTTTCATCCAACAAAAATCCTTTTCAATGAAACTGTGATCACAACCTAACCTAACCAATACCAAATAGTACACATAACTATATATTATTATCATCATCTACAAGATTATAATATGAGTGAGCAGAAGGTAGAAAGTATATAATGGAAAATACATCGAAATCAACAATGAACAACAATAACATCACCAAG
>JAANSM010004603.1:0-11117 GCA_036850725.1 Orchesella villosa
TTCCTGTGTCGCGTCGGCGAGGGCGATTCTTCCAAGCTCAATGATCAGTAAAAAGAAGGAAAACACGTTGAGCTATATAGCTATTCTTATATGCATGCTGCGTTACTGTTCCGACGTGGTAGAAAACGTTCTGATTCAGCAATACCCGTATTGTAAGAAGAACATAGGAAAAAGCCAGCTCACAGGGCTTTTCCACACATAACCCACAAGCAAAAAAGAATATCAAAGTCGTAATAATAATAATGGCTATCTCATGCCATTATCAATCCATAAAGCACGCACTTTCATCGTGTGTGTGTATGCAAGTGCCCTCGCCTTGGTCGCCCTGGCTTGCACTGCACTCGCAGGTTATTGAGCAAAGCCTAGTCAAACAAGGGGCTTTAGCTATTGCTATAGCTTCCCATTCATTTCCCGTTCGACCAACAATAGCTTCTACAACTCGTTATAGCAGCGTGTTCCATAATACTACCTCTTTACCACCGTCATCATCATCACGATCACAAAAATCACATCACACAAGAGGGAAAATGTGTGGGGCTATAGAAAAACATGAGTCTTCATAAATATCTTTGGTGAACAAGAGAGAGAAAGTTGAAATCCATGGTCCAACTCTAGTTCAAAGACTAACTTATGTGCCGATCTGATCCCGATAGCTCAGAGCAAAAGAGGAAAAAAAAGTTTGAAACTTTTTCTCATCCAAAGAAGACTTTTTCATCAGCTTTGCACTTGTGATGTGGTGTGGTGGCTGGTGAAAGAAAGAGGAAGCAATCCAAAGTCCAAAAATAAGAAGGAGACGATGGATACTTATTATCAATAACACTTTCATTGACGTATAAACGCCGTTCCCATAAGACTTTTATAACATTTGTGCACCCATTATTTCTTTCGCCATTATCTTCATCATCATCAGTAGAAGAAGTAGACACGTAGCAATGAGCAACTCAAGCAAGTGGTGCAAGGAAGAGGATTGAAAGTGAGTTGGAGTCATTTTAAGCTCAACATCATTCCATTCCTTTTCTACTTTTCTTAATGGCCAGAGAGTTATGTAAAACGGAGGAAATGATACAATGAGATAATAAGAATGGCTCATTCAGGAGAGCGGAAATGAACGTGAGTATACATACGTAGGTGCTTTCAGATGAATTCTTATATTAATGCTCTTTTCAACGACTTTGAATGTCTACTTGTTTGAGTTCACCTGAGCGAGCTACAAGAAATTTGGGACAGAGTTGCTCCCTCTCTGTCACTCCACACCGCATTTTTCTTTACTTCCTTGGTTTTATGCTTGGAAAGAAAAGGAGGGAGAGTTGGTGCTTACCTAACTGGAATAATTAATTGATATGGTAGAGAAAAACCATGTGGTTATGATAGCATGCATTCCCATTTCAAAAGGCCATCATCCTCATCCTTTTATTGCGAGATGGGGTAATTGTTAACGACCTCATTTTGGGTGAACGGATATTTTATTGCGAATTACATGTCAAGCATCAAATTAAGAAAGATGTAAAGTTGAATCCTGAATTGAATGCAATAACGAAAGTAAAGGTTGGCATGTTTACCAGCAGCATTTTCCATATAGATAGTAAGCATGAGCAATATAATAATTGACAATGAACAAATTGAAACAAATTATGTTGCATCTTATTGTGAAGCTGGTGCTGGTGCACGGGATGTCATCATAATAAAAGAAAAATTAGATTTTTTGCTCTAATAACTCAGTCAGTGGTCAACCAAATGTAATTTTGCTTGGCAAAAAAACTAAATTAGCCAGAGCCGGAAGCTCGTCTTTATATATGAAGAAGCTATTTGATAATTAACTTGAGTTGGTATTGTTGCTTACCTGTCTTCAGTGATGACGCCATGTTTGGAGTTGTTATTGTGGGAGCTGCTCCGATTTGAAGGCCCATCTCTCCTACTTCCATTGCGGACATCAGCACCTCCAACGTGACTTACTCGACGTCCATAAATGCTCACGCCGGACTCAGAAACGTAGCCGTCATTCATTCGATTAGTTTCATTAGTGCTGTTTCCGGACATTAGTAAGTCGCCATCGGACAGGTAGCCTAGGAAACAAAATTTTGAATAAGGACAAGCTAAAGTTAAGTATGAATACGAGTTGAAGTTAAGCATTGGTTTCGATATCATAGCCTCTGATTTTAAGGCGGAATATGCATATACTAGAAACGAAGACAAGTTTCCACAAGCACAAGCTCATGCTGCTTTTATAAACTCCATCTTTCCAGCGGTTCGTAAACCTCCTTTGGAAACAGGACTGATGGAAAAAGGTACGGGGGTGAGCTTGCAGAGAGCATTGCAGCGTTCAACATACAAAAACAAGATATATAGCAACTCTTTGTTCTCTCCAGGACTGAGGCTTGGGTTTTGGCTTAGCATTATATACAAGCTCAACTGAGTAGCGGGGTGCTGGAGAAGGTTTCTTACAGCAAAATAACTTGTATCTTCGAAACAAATTAGATTTATAAAACGGGCATGCACATTACCTGCAGTGGTCATATCAAAATTGTCTATATCAGCATAGTCATAATCTCCAGCAGTAGATGATGCATAGCCTGATGTAGAGAACGAGCCTGTGGGTGGAGGATGAGCTCGTCGTCCAATAACTCTTGAAGGATCGCAGTATGGATTGGTGTAGCACGTGACGACTCCCATCAATTGACTTGACTAGCGATCTATTGTTTGGATTGCCATTTTCACAAGAACCTGTGATCACAAAAAAAAGTTGGGGATTATAAGCAAATAAATGAGCATTACAACTTTTATATAAAAAATCCTTAGAAAGTTATTGCTTCCTTACCAGTCCTCCGCATTTGAATCCCGTTTCCACCAGCTTTATGCGCTGCCGCGAAGAATGCTGGGGAGTTGGAGGAACCTGGATGTCCTCCAGGGGGGCTCTTTATGTATCCATATGGGGAATTTCTGAGAAGGGGTTCCATCGGCTTAACATTCAAGATAAGATCATCTTCATCACACTCTGGAATAACTGAATTCCCATTCTCTTGATGACATCTGTTGTCATTATTCCCACCTCCTGATTTTCCACCAGGCACAGTATTTTCAGATGTAAGTTTCTGATTCACATTTCCATTCCCAAGTTGTTCTTGAGTGACACAGGTTGGGGACGTGACCGAGGTTCCTGAGGATGAAGAGCCCGTTTCTACCATACATTTTAGACTCCCCATTGAACTAGAGCCGGATGCAGTTGACGACTCAAATCCTGACCCAGGACTTATCTTACTTGTGGCTGTCGTGTGCATTCCTTCCTCGTCTGGAGTTTCATGTCTAATTTCCAACTGTTTCGAAGCCACCTGCTCAACCCCTTGTTCCACGGATGACGCAACAGAATTATTAACAACGTTTTCCGCCGACTGCTGAAGTTGTTGCTGGTACTTGCTTGCGAGCATGACAGTGACATCAGAAGAATTAGAGTTGGAATTGGATTGGGAAACGGATGAGGCAGAAAATTGGGATTGAGTAAGGCCAGAATTGGAGTCCATACTGGAAACAGAGGCAGTGTTGGAAGCAGAGTTTGTAAGACTAGGCATGGGTGACACTAGAGCGACAGTGATCCCATTGTTACAACTTTCAGTTGATTTTATTGATGAGTTTGTAGAAGTCTTATTTAGCGTACTCGGACCACCTCCACTACTACTACCACATAATGATTTCTCCGATGAGAAACTATTTTAGACTAAGATTCGACCTCGAGTCACTGCTACTACATGAGGTCACTTCTGGTTTAATCTCATTGTTTTCTGGAGTAGAAGACACAAGAGGAGTAGAAGAGGGATTAGATGGAGGACTTGCCACCGATCCCACCTCATTCTTAGAATCCACTGGATTCACTACATCTTCTCTAGCTCTTGTAGAATTCTGTTTCGAGTTATTGTCACGATTGCTCCCACCACTTAATTTCGCTTCATCAGTCAAAGCCTTCCCATTACTTTGGGGGTTTGCAGAAGGCAACTGTTTTGTGGTCCCTTTGACAGCTGCAGTAGGTTTTGGAATCCCAGTCCCATTCCCAGAACACTGCAGAACTCCATTCGTCGTGGAAGACATGTTTGAAGAGGCCGTCGAGTTTAAACTCGTGGTTGACACGGAGTTACCTTCCAGTAAATTATTATTATTAGAGGCAATATTATTGTTAATATTATTATTGTTGTTGGCACTCATATTTGGACTATTTCCACTTTGACTCATTGTCAATAGCTCAGAATCTCTTTGACTGTTTGGGGGTGACCCACCACTTCCCCCAATTAAACTGTTTCTTGTCGGGATTCCTGTACCGGAAAACCGATTTTTGCTATCCCTGGACGAGCTCGAGCCGCTAGCAGAGGCGCCTTTGGGTTGCCTCAGAAAACTTGGGGCACTCGAAGAGGAACCATTTTGACCAGAATTTGTTACATTCACATTATCAACACCGTTAACACCAGCGCTACCACACAAAGAAGAGTCAGAAGCGGGGCTAGCTAATGCTTCAGAAATGGTGCCCGTGTGTTTTGTCATTGCACGAGAGGAAGATGATGAAGATTTGCTACTACTCTCATGCTTCCCATGCCCTTTCTGTGATGATGATGAACTAGGCTGATGATAACCACCACTGGAACTTGTTCCTGACTTATTATTATTTGCAAGGGAAGAGGAAGACTCATTTGAGTGAACACGGTGATGATGAGAGTCTCCACTCTCCTTCCGCGAGCTCTTTGGAGAGGAAGAGGATGAATGATGATGGGATGATGCTTTTGGTGAGGACTCTTTGCTGGCAATGGCCTTCCCAAGTTTTTGACGGAATCCCTTGATAGCCAAGCGAGGAGTGGAGGACGAGGAATCTATAAGCATTTGCGGAGCTACTCCACCAGTACTACCACCCCCATGGCCAGATTTACTGTTAGTGTTGCTTCCTCCAACAATGTCATGCCGATCTCCACCACCGCTACTTCGGTTTCGTAGAATTACTCCACTAGAAGAGGAACAAGGAGACCCTTCCGTCACTCCCCTAATTTAATCCAATAAAATCCCATTTTACTTCCTATTTTTTTATGTATTCAACTCATGTTCCTTCAAAGCTTATATGTGAGCAACGTTGTAACGTTGTATCTGATCTGATGGAATGGGAATCTGTCTCGCTTTAATACTCACAAGCCATTAAACCGCTACTCCGGTTTCGTAGAATTACTCCACTAGAAGAGGAACAAGGAGACCCTTCCGTCACTCCCCTAATTTAATCCAATAAAATCCCATTTTACTTCCTATTTTTTTATGTATTCCACTCATGTTCCTTCAAAGCTTATAAGTAAGTATGTAACGTTGTATCTGATCTGATGGAATGGGAATCTGTCTCGCTTTAATACTCACAAGCCATTAACAACAATATACATTCATTCTGTTTCACTCCATTGCTGGATATTCTACGTCCCTTTCGTACATAAAGCTTGAGTATAAAGCTTAGTTTGTTGGGTGGGCATAATCCACACAAGAAAATAATAATAAACAAAAAGTGTATAAAAGTGAGAAGGTACGTAGTTATGTTTACAAAAAACCATCTCATCCCATTCGTATACCTAAGAAAAAAAATCTTTCTAACATTGACCAAGAAAAGTTGAGAAGGGAAAGGATTGAGAAAGGACATTTATATTGTCCTGGGGAAAAACGTAAATGTCTTGAGAAAATCCGTATACAACCCCCATTATTAAAACGGTACATCAAATAATGAGCTTTGTATTGTAGGAAGGAGTCAGCAAAAAAAAGCATCTTTATCTTGACATTTTTATATTTTTTTACTATCCCATTATATAGTTTCAACGGAAATGCACAAAGGAAAGGAGGAAGGTTGCAAGTGGGATGATTCTACAGAGTAAATTGCGTAGAAGTGCGTGTCATCATCATCCCATTCTTATACGTAAGAAGAAAAATCTTTCTAACATTGACCAAGAAAAGTTGAAAAGGGAAAGGATTGAGAAAGGACATTAATATTGTCCTAGGGAAAAACGTAAATGTCTTGAGAAAATCCGTATACAACCCCCATTATTAAAACGGTACATCAAGTAATGAGCATTGTATTGTAGGAAAAAAGCAAAAAAAGCATCTTTATCTTGACATTTTTATATTTTTTTACTATCCCATTATGTAGTTTCTACAAAAATGCACAAAGGAAAGGAGGAAGGTTGCAAGTGGGATGATTCTACAGAGTAAATTGCGTAGAAGTGCGTGTCATCTTTACCAAAATAATGTCTAGCCTAGCTAACTTTATGTGTCCAGTAAAAAAACAAGGTCTAACGAATTCTAGACTCACGTTTTTGTTTCTGATGAAAGACTAACGGATGAGTCAGACCTTTCAGAGCGCGCAGAGCTAAAGCCACTGGAGCTTGATGTTCTTTTGTTACTGCTGCTGCTGCTGGATCCGCTTCCTGTAGAAAATGAATATTATCATGAAATAAAACTGATTACTGAAGCTAATAATATAACGCATTATTATGTATTTTCTCGTATGTACATATGCATTCATCACCTTTAAGTTTGTCACTTTTGTCTTTATCCTTGAAAAACTTGAATTTTTCCAACATAGACGAATTACTTCCTTTATTAGAAGAAGATATAGATTGTTGGTGTTGCTGCTGCGTGATTATACTTCCATGCTGTTGGGCATTCACAGCATTGTTGTTCTGTGTTCTTGAGGAAGACTTGGAAGAGGAAGATGATGAGCCAGTTGGGGCACTTGATGGGAGCCTTAGTAAAACAAAAATGGTTTAAAATCAACTTAAGTTAATTACCTCCTATTTACGAAGAAAGTTATGGGAACAAATCTTAAAGTTAAAAGTGAGATCCTTGACTTTGCATAGTCACAGTGAATTGCACGCGTCATTAAGCAATTTAAAGAAAGAAAGCTGTCTCAACAGCTGTCAGCGTGAGAGTGACGTGCTCATAAAACCCTGACAATTTTGTTTTTATTACTTTCTCCCAACCAAAAAAGTAGTTAGGTACTTTCTCCGAGGCGCAAGTTGAAAGTAAAATGGAAAATTTGAATTTATTCTGATTCACAAGCAGATGGAAACTGTTTTACGATCTTCTTTTCCAAGTAAAGTAATAAGAAGGTTTTGTTATAGCTAAGTTTGGGTTACGTCGGTGCTTTATCATCGTCGTCATCCTGATCAAAGATATCTTGGTATCATATCATTTTCCTTGACGATTATGTCATGAGAAAAGCAAAAGAAGAAAAGAAAATGGAATGCTTTGATTGAACCAACAGAAGAAAAAATATTACTCCAAACGAAAGCTAACTTTTTCCCCGTCTTAAGTAATCCTAGAGCATCTTTCATTTCCATGACATTATTGAAGGAAAAACTTACTTGGCGTTGTTGGGCAAATGTTTTTCATGAATGGAAGAGCGAGCACTGGAGGGGGCTGATGGTATTGAGGATGATCTAGGTTGAGGAATAAATGAATGGGGAATCCCACTGACTCCGCTGGATGCAACACCAGCTAGGGCAGCTGCAGAGGGACTCGTCGATCTTGAACTGCTTCCTGATGTTGGCTTCACATTCAAACTCCCTGCATCAAATAAGAAAGAAATGCAATATAAATTCGTATTAACAACAATCCAATCATCAATAATAAAAAACGCAAAGAGAGAGAGATGGAGAAAGAGGAAGAAACTTTTATTTCCTTTCACTTCACTCTCGCTCTCTCCTCACCGTCTTCTTTCACCCTTCCCTGATCAGCAGAAATAGGAAAGGAGCAAAATCATCAATCTTCATCATCGAGCAAGAAAGACTTTTTTATCAGTTTTGAAAGCCATCTCTTTTAGGTGCATAAAATAAACAGGAGCTGCAACACCCATTTATAACTTAATGGCTGTGGTGTATCACAATAATCTCCGTATTTTTATTTTGCTATGGTAAATGCGGTGCAACCTTATCAAGAAATGAATAGTAGATATATCTTCACAATAGCATGCATTCGTATAAATATGTGTACAGTAAACAATTACAAGAGTAAAAGTCATTTCAACCCAGAATAATAAAACATTCTTATAAGGGTTCATTTCGTGTTTCATGAACTATGAAATCTGTAAATAATTAATTCCCTAAACATTCTCCCCAACCGGATGTGCCAAAAACACGTTTTCAGCTCTGACTCTGTGCAAATATGTACGCAATGTCAATGTCACGCGTTTCAGTGTACTCAACGGAAGCAACGACATTCCATTTTCTCTTGTCTGTTGTCTCATCTTTCCTCTCCCTCTTGTTTTTCTCTCACGTTATCATGTTCCACCAGAAGCTGCCCAAGAGGAAAGGGAGTGAAGTGTTTTTACTCCCTTTTTTACTCTGTGCTGTTTTATCATAGGAAAGTCCAGAAGAACCACGAGCCAACCGCAAGCAAATAGCATAAGAAAAAAGAGAGGTGTCAAGGACGGAAATGCAACTGCACTTTAGCTCCTGCATTATGAATTACTTTAACAAACAACAACACTAAAACCACCATCATCTTGATACATTATGTATACAGTACGGTACACACACACAACAGGGGTTACCATTTATATTCCTTTACACTCTCAGACTCACGCCCAACAAAATAATATTCACATTCACTTTTTACCAAACGTTCTGGTTTGGGAGAGAGGTGCATTTTATGATGATGATATACAAACAAGAAGGTGCCATGGATTTCAATCCATGTTTGCGCTTTCACTTTCAATGCACTTTCTAAACTTTAAGCTAGGACGTACATGAAGAGTAATGAGAATGAAGGTCGCATCTGGTTTTATGCTCGGAATGCATGCATAATTGATGAGAATGAGGAGAAAATAATACCCCGGCTGCACTTTCTCGACTCAACCACCACCGCCGCCACACCATAACGCTACTGATTGTTTATTCCCATGTGCAACGAAATTGTTGGAGTAGTTAGTATTTTACTTATGCGATACAGATAGATGTACCTTTTCTGGTGTGTATTCAACATTCATTTTTTTTTGAAAAGACTGTTACAAACCAATAAAAACAAGCTTGTGTCTTGTGTATAATAATTTATAGTTTGACTGAAGACTAAAAATTGGAGCTTTAAGCTGTGCTTCAACAACAGTACATTATTCCCCCAAATTATTGGTCTGGTTCATCATTACCATCATCATATGTGAGTGTAATGTGATGAATGTTCCAAGTCACCAACGCGTTTTTGTTTTATATCAATAATTTGAGCTGACACGAACATTATTTGCTAAGCTGTCATTCAAAAGTGCTTAAGAGAAACAAAAACGTTGTCTACAGTACTGACTTGGAGCCCAGCTTACGAGTAACTATGACAAATTCATAGAGTCCAGTGTGGCATGGAAACCAACGATTTCATTCATTCATTTCTTTTTACGAGTATCCATCAACTGTAATTGAAGGATTGGTAGTAGCCAAAGCAAGTTCTCTTCTCGACGAGTTTCCTCGTGAAATTCTGTTTTGTTTCTATGCATATCAAAAGAAATTGTAGGAAACACATCAAGTCAACATCAAAACTATACGCGGGTGGCTTGTAGTTTTAAGGTACACCCTTTTGGTCTGGTGACTGGCTTTGCTTTTTACTATAAATATTGTGCTTCTTACGACATGCCTGAATGTCACAGTGCGCTTTTGTCACTGCCACTCCATTAGTTTTTCCAAGAAAATGCAGATGAGTGCATAAATATTGAGTAGTATGATGATGCGATGCTGTTGGTGGCTGCAACTTGCAGGATGCAATTATCCTTCCCTTCCATCATCATTGTGATTGTGATTATCATTATTTATCATTTCACTGCATTACATTCATGGAAAATCTGTGACTCCTTATGAAACTTGAAAGACGGAGAAGAAGAACCATAGAAAAACTTTGTGAGTGCATCATGTGGTTTTATAAAAGNCTTGAAAGACGGAGAAGAAGAACCATAGAAAAACTTTGTGAGTGCATCATGTGGTTTTATAAAAGGAATCATTTCTCCTTGTCATCTTTTCAAGAGGCATAAACCAGACCATTTTCCTTTTACAATCCATTTCATTCACTTTTCCGTCTTGTTCAAAAATAAAATTATGAAGTTCGGTTGCATTA
This sequence comes from Orchesella villosa, assembly GCA_036850725.1. Classification (NCBI taxonomy): domain Eukaryota; kingdom Metazoa; phylum Arthropoda; class Collembola; order Entomobryomorpha; family Orchesellidae; genus Orchesella; species Orchesella villosa. The sequence continues at coordinate 10,093 of JAANSM010004603.1, forward strand.
CCAACATGTCATTTTTCCTTTCTCGCATAGATTTGGTTGGTTCCGTCTTCAAATCTTTTGAAGAAGAGGATTGTGGTATGCAAGTGACATTTCCATTTTGAAACTATTATGCATAAACAGAAACCAGATAATATGAAATTATTCTTTGCATCTTTTAGACATTTGCATTTTTCTGCTTTTGCTCCATTTCATTATAAAAGATGGGAAGGATGGTTGATATGATAAACCGTCCTGTTTACATTCAATTTGACAACAAAAATCAAAAGAAATGGAGTAACGAACGTATGAATGCTTTTGAAGAGAAACAACAAAACTCTTTTGTATTTCCGGCAGTCGGTTGCAGATTTAACTTTAAAATTAGAGTCACTGTTAAAGTGTTAAGATACCAAAAATTCAAAATGCTTATCAGCCGCTGATAAGTGGATATGGATAAAAAGACAAATATTCGAGGAGAGGTTCATGTTTGAGCTATTAAAAATAAGTAGCATCATAAAATTACTTTCCTATGAGAAGTGAAATAGAGAGTGACGAACTTCCTTGTTGCCGTAACCATATCACAATTATTTTTAGCTGGAATGTTGGTGCGCTATAAAACTTTTAACGGAATATAAAATGCAGTACGTTAGTCAATTTATTCCTTAGCTTTTTTACACAGACCTTCTGTCTTCAGGTACAAAAGGATTTCTGTGTTTTATTATTCCTTTTCACGATGAAATGATGAACGAGTACTACATAGCTTTTCCATGCTCCGTCGCCTTTAGTGTGCCGAAAATACATAAAATGCAAAACCAGACAAGTTTTTCTTTTGAAATTGCATACATATTGCAACACCCTTTTCCAAACCAACATTTTTTTCTTCTCTTGTCAGAATTATTTCTAGCAAACACCGCCAAGCTGTTCAAATGGTAATGCCACCTTTATCCCTTTTGTGAAGAGATCAAGAGGTGACCAAGTACCGTGAATAAGTGCCAAACTTGGGCATACATCTGGGTTTGCGGGTGCTCTCTCTATAATTCAAAGCAGAT
>JAANSM010004604.1:0-11115 GCA_036850725.1 Orchesella villosa
TACTTTGGGATTCTAAGCATACAGGAATTTGAGTCGTTTTACTAAATGTGATAATTATAATAAGCCAATACGACGACATGAGTATACCGAGTGAGACATTCATATCTAATTTTATATAGATGAGATATTTTTACTTTCAACTTTGAAATATGCAAATGGAAGTTGAGCAGTTGTATCTATATAATCATAAGTATAATTTAACTATTAAAAGAACTTATATGGTCGCTTGTTGCTTGAGAAAAGAATAGTTCAGAGTATCAGTATGTATGACACTATTTCAGCCCGGTGTTTCGACTGATTAAACTGATTTACGATCAATTCCTGAAGTGCAAGTGTAAAGTATTAAATACAAGCTATAAAGATGACAAAAATGTGCTTGAGGCTTGAAGACTGTTGAATGTTACATGATTGGGATAACACACGCTTAATTGGTATACTTGGAGTTGAAGATATTCGGTTTTGAAACTAGACTGATTTTTTAAACTTATAATTATCATTTCAAGTGTAATTTGTCTGCAACATTATGAAGATTTAAAATATGTACATGCTTGTAAGTTGTAATAGGCTCCAATTTGCCTAATTGTCCGTTCAGAGTCCAAAAAAGTTCATTGCTCTTTAATGTATGGTATCATTGCTATCTCTATTTTATGCCAACTTTTGACTTACTTTCACTAATTCAACTTATTATGTATTCCATGATAGCCAAAAACAGCTAGTGTTAGTTCGAAAACATTCACATATATAATGAAATTAGAAGTATTTCCAGTATCGCATACATTTTATGTAAAGTTTNCGAAAACATTCACATATATAATGAAATTAGAAGTATTTCCAGTATCGCATACATTTTATGTAAAGTTTAATGGCTTCCTTTGATTTATTTGCTCATGTTGTGACAGTACCTAAGACAAACATCCTGTAATAGTGCATTTGTAATTAGTTGCTTTTTTTAGAACACGGCGCATGCGCATGTGACTTTGTTGCATGACGTATATTTTGTTCAAAGCATTTATTGCTCAGCTAAATTATAGAATTTCCCGATTATAACTTCACGTGATAGTTGGCTTTGATTCTTTTGGTAATTTCACTAATCCTAAGTAAAAATGCAAATATACATTAGGAAAGGAAAACGTTTATGTTGAGTCTACAGATCATATCATTAGTTAGACCTACACGGGTTCTTTTAATATAGTACGTATAGGTTTGTCAGTGTCAGTGTTAGCACAAGTGCATGAATAAATGAATTATGGAGATTTAAAAAGGGTGATGCTATATTTAAACATCAGATTGTTTTCTAGTTATTTTGGGTTTTGGAGCCAGTTAATACGAAATGACTTATGTCCTTGCTTTAACTTTAGCACATTACTGTAGAAGGAACGCCCTTACTAGTCCCTAAACAATGTGAATAATGTTACTGAAATGTTTATTTTAAAAATGACAATTCATTTTTATTCCTATTTTATTCCTGGACAAGTAGGTGGTGTCGTTTCGTATTAATTATCATTATCGCATGCTATGAATGCTTGAAGTTTTAGTAGATGAATTCTTACTTGGTAATCCATGTACGTCACGTTTAATCCCATTCACTGTGACTTTGACTTCCCACATGAGACGTGTAAGGTACGCTATGAATTCCATTAAATAAACGTCACAACACAACTTGCGAGATGCTTCAATATGATATTATGTAACTAAAAATGTGTTTGTTGGGTAATTACAATAGTTTTTATTATAATATAACAGTAATAGATTAATTAATGATAACATTTATTGATAATGATAATAATTTAATGTAATAAACATTTATGCTTTTTCTTCCTCCTTACACGGATATATTGGTAATATTCCTTTGAACCATATACAGTAAGTATACATAAGTATTTACCTTAATCAGACACAAGAAATCAAATCTATAATTATTTTGAAACATCCATATATTCACACTTGTAGATCAGTGACAACAAATTATGCATGTATTGCATTTAATACACAAATCATCAGAAAATGTCCTTCTTAATTATGAACAAGACTTGTTAACTTCAATTCTAATACCGGGACTAAAACTTATTTCTCACAGCTTACGTTAATAATATATAGAGAAGTTTTTAGAACAGTTGACCGTTAACACTTATGCACTTCTTTGTTCATATGTGGGAGGCATAATGGGATGAAATAAATAGTAAGAATAGAAAGGAAGAGAAGAGGAAATAAAAATTGATCACAAGTCACAAGTAGGACAGAAAAAATATGATATCATGTCACGTACAGATTGTCTTCTTGTGGTTGCCTTTTCGATTTAATGCCGCATTATTTCGTGCATAGCAATTTGACTGAGCTGAGGTAACTTTTGCTTGCAAAGTTCAAAGTTGTAAAGTTATTATACACCACGATGATGAATAGGTATGCATAATGTCAATAATTAAAATTGGTTATATTGATTTACTGCAATTTGTCCAGTTCTAAAACTTCGTCGTTACTAATCATAATTTTGTAATGAATAACACGACATGATAATATTATATTCTCGACAACTGTAAGTGAATATATTTCTAACAATCAATTCCGATATTAGATTTTGTCATCAAATTTTATAAACTTTTATGGCACGTTTTAATAATTGTGTTTACAACAACGAACTGTTTTGGATGTAAATAAAATTTACACATGCATTAAATTGTTTATATACAGCCGGTAAGTATTAAGTGACCTGATTGCTGTATTGAAGCACTTGAGTACCTACCTAGCCCAATATCCCAAAGATCATTTTTTCGCTTTGGATGTGGTTTTAAAAATTTGCATTTGAACACTTGACTTAAAATCCTGATAGCTGGATGCTACATAAATTTGTCGTTTGGATTTTCACTGTTTTCTTGTTTGGAAAGGCTGTGTCTCATAACAATAAGCTAAATCACTTTCGCTTTGCTTACATAAATATTAACGAGCATGTAAGTATATAAACGGAGATAAATAGCATTAGTATTCAAGTTGGAAACGCAGATGTTTTAAAATAGTAAAAAATGATTATCGAATCGATCACGATGCATATGTATCATGTATGTATGTTATGTAATGTATTCTTGTTGTGTGTTTTGGCAGTTTGAAGGAGAGCTAAGACATTATATTCGAAGTTATATTTTATAAACATGTATACACGTTAGTATATGCTGCTTGTATGTCATTTTAATTAATTGGTTAATAGTTTTTTTTGGAAACTGCTAAAAATAGCAACTTCGTACTCCTGATGATGCGGTCCTGTTGACAGTGATACGTAAAACATTTTAAACCAGTCACCATTTATCATGTATACTGACTGACTGTGCTGCATGTATTTGGGACAAAGGACATGACATTTGAAAAGAAAAACTGGATTAGATATTATGCGAAACGTGTTAAATGCTGTATTCAGCACAGCTAACTACAGCTAATCACTGGTTTTACGACTAATTACGTTTATTTTTAACTACAAACTAGTTTTTACAGATAAAAATTCATTATGATTGTAAGGTAAAATATTTTTTAAGGATATTGGAAATTCCACATTCAAGATTTCTTATTTCAAGGCAAATTCTGTTATTATTTTTGGTTTATTTATCGTATTGATTGAAGACTGCTGACTAACACTAACAACTTCTATAAACATTTTTATTTATTCTATTTGTCCCTACAACACAAATTGTGATGAAAGTAGCTCTAAAAGTGGTAAAAGTCGATCCTCTGATTTACTGTGCTAACTTACTAAATGCGTCCATATTTATACGCATTTACATCACTTTGTTAAGTACATGCAGGTCTTCTTATGTATTAACATCAGTACAGTTTTTTAAATGGATAATAAATCAATGCGATGACGTTATGTTACAAGTTTATCTGGGGAGCGTTTGTTATAGGATAAGGATTTCACCAGTTCTCACTACCAACAACAACTTTTATATTGACATAAATTACGATACATTATGTACGGTTAAAAATTATAGGGTCTTCGGGATATTGAAGTAAACTATATGCTAAGAATACTAAGTGTAAGTATGACTAATTCTATTTAAGACGTTGACTAATCTAGTTTGAAGCTATGATATTTCCTATTTTTACTCATATTTTCGAAGTCAGTTCTAAATGTACAACATGCACAATGTCTTTAGTTAAGATTTCATGTTATATTCGCATCCGTTTTTGCCTGGAATGAGTATACAACAGAAAAGCGACGTGACTTAAATGATCAATGTCATCAAACGAAGCGACGACCTCTTCAAATATGCATTAATATTTTGGTGGTGTTTATGCCCTTGTTGAAGCATTTTACGTAAAATGCTTCAAGTACAATGTACATATAAGTGCTATAATGTATGTTGTCTCTATGAGTATGCAAGTATAGTGACTAAAATGATTTCTATGTTAACTTTGATCTATATATATATACATTAAATTATTTGCCAATGGGCCTAAACTTCAACTATACTTGTATGTCATCATCTTTATAATCTAACAGGAAAGTCTAGTGTGAACTCTGAAAATTTGTATTCCCTGCGTTTACTATGTCAATTTCAGTAAATAATCAAGTTAACTTATCTACAGTTCATGATCATTAAGATTGATTAAGATCATAAATATTTTAATATTAATCAATTATATAGTCTCATAATCTTAACATTATGTTGAATATATGTAAGTTGTTAGAAATATAGTGAATTTACTCCATGCTCTCATGTTGTAACAGATCCCGCTGTTCAACAATAGATCAGGATTATTCTTCTACTTTAAAAAAGACATAAATTCATGTATTTTAGATTACTTGTATCTATTTAAATCTTTGACCGTCTGACTTAATCTAAACTTGGGAAGGGCAAAAAGTCGGTTGGAGAGTAATGTGGGTGGGTGTGTTTTCACGGGATGAGATGTTAAATCATGAAGAAGTAGAAGAGTTTGTAGAAAGGAAAGTCTGGGAACATAGCAGGCATACCTAAGTTATAAAGTGGTGTTTCAAAGAACTATACTTATTGTGTTTGTATTCAATATTTACAATTACGAATCTAAGTAACACAAACTCATCACACAGACGGCAAACTTGTAACAGGTGCAATTGAATAAAGAATTTACATTAAGTGCGTGTTGCCAATTGATTCCACAAGATGTACGAGTACTAACAAAGCAAACAAATTTGATCAATATCTTTGATGTGGCATAAAGTAGTTTCATCTCAACCTCTTGGTTTTCTTCTTCACATTATGTAGCGGAAAGGAAAAAGGTCTTCCACCGTTTCAAATTCAGTAATGTCTGCTCCGCTTGATGAAATGTGGTGTCAGAATGCAAGGACTCAAAGTGCATTATAGAATGTATACATAAATCCCTAATCTTTATCAGCATTAGTAAAATCAGTGAAACTTCGTCTCGTCTAAATAAATCACAACTCAACATGTGAATACGGAGTTGAAACATTGAAGCAATGTCGAATAGGGCATTAATCAAGTGCGTAAAACTGCAAATATTGAAAACAGAAGATTACGTTTCGTACACCGAAGGCAAAAGGCAGTGCATGCACGCATGAAATGCTACATAGTGCTTAGTTCAAAAATATCGTATATCATCACATTTTAAAGGATAGGTACAGCAGAAACAATCTTCCATTTCTTTCTTACAATTGATCCTTGTGGGACAAAACTGTATATAAATTTTCTCTCTCAATAAATTCATAATTAGAAAGCTCGAAATGCAAGCAAACATTCAATAGAAGGTTTCCAATTGTTTTTTTAGCCACAATACGCATACATCGCTTTTACAAATTCAGTATGGTTCATATTTTCAAAACGTACAATATGCCAACTGTAATTCAGTATAAGGGTTAGTAGTTGCTTTCAGGTTTGCAATAATGAACGGAACATAAAGAAAGTCTTGGCAAATAAGGACTCACATGATTTAATAACAATAAACATACATTATATTATTTTAATTAGAACATACAGTAGATATATACGTATATATTGTTTTTAGCACAAATATGTCGGCATATATATTGGTTGTTGACACGAAAAAAGAACTCTTTTTTGTAATCTTCATTTTCTTTCTGTAAATAAATTCAATATAATCTGCTTTCCTTCTGTCTCCTGCTCATCTATATATGGTGTTTTGATACAAACTATAAAATAAAAATTCGCTGTACATCACTAAGCACATTGATAAGCATTATAAACATAAGTTTTTTTTTCAAATTTAATTTTCACATTGAATATTTATATAGCATGATGCATAGTAAGAAAAAGAGGAAAAGCAACATAACTGAGCGGAGTTGTAACAACAAACTAAATACACAAATAGCATACACCGACTTTTCAAATACAGATTCCACACATAGGCAAAAAATTTGTTTCCCATATCGGTCACCGAGTTTTATGGATATAATCGTATTATCATAAATTGTAGTTTTTACACATATATTACAGTTAAGCTACAACATTTTCTATACACCGTACTCTAGGGTGGGTGTTTTAAAGCTCAAAATAACAGATTGTTTTACAATTCTCTTGCTTACTTTTACTTGTAACAAGCAACAGAAAGGCAATAATAATTCTTATTAATTCAATATGAGAAGAGATGAGAGAAGAATCATAAGTTACAACAACATACAAATACGTTCATTAAGAAGATTATAAGGATGTTTCTAAAAAATTAGGCAACACTTAAGGACAAAAATGTAACGTAATTAACGAAGACACAATATAAATACAGTACAATGATAGCATGACATGACACATGTTACATACAGCATCTGTACGAAAGAATGTTAGATTGATATGAAATGAGTGAGAATTTGAATTTTTCATAGAAAAAAAAGTTAGCTAGAATTAGAATTCCCCTTCCTTTCTATTCCTGCTTATAATTCCATTCTCAAAAAAAATTGTGTCAGTATTCGGCATTGGGCTTGGTTTATGGACCAAATTAAAAATGTGTAAAACCGTCTTAACCGAAACATATTCCTGCTTAATGATGATGAAATCTGTTAAGTGTTATTTTTACAGTTTGGCCTACAATATATAAATTGACTTTTACTGCTACTAATCACCATCAACTTTATGCATGTAAACCGTATATAACTGTATTGTGCAGTGTGTAAGTGTGTGTTATTAAGAAGGAGAATATTAAGGGAACGTGTCAAGACAGTTTTTTTTATTAATTTAGTTTTGATTTTTAAACAACAACAAGTTGAATTTTATATAGTATTTGTATTTGGTAAATATTACACGAGTGACAGTCAAAATGCAAAGTGGCCTAAATAGAGACGATGATGAACGATATATAATGTTATTATGTATCTTGTTTGTTTCAAACCTTACTTACGTAGTTGGTTTAAATAAATGTGAATATATTTTGATTATTGAATCAGTTTTTTAAATGTACACCTTTACTTTTGTTTGTAGTAAGATTAACTTCTTCATCATCCTCATATTTCCTGCATTCATATTATTCCTGTTTTGGTATATATTTTCTTAATTTTTTTTAACACGGTGTTGTGAGACGATAAGAGATATAGAAGTATTTATAAGTATTGAATATAGCAACACACATAAACAATGAAAATCTTGCATGCCTTATACCATTCTATGACGTTATGTATGAGTAATACACACGTGCCAAGAACAATAATAAACATATAGTAGATAGTATATAATATGGCAAAAATTTATAATCAGGAGCCTTAAAAAGGATTGTCAAAACGTCCGCTTCAAATCTGCTTAAAGTACTTAATTATAATTTTTTTCCTAAAAATTTGATGTCTTAAAGGTTTCCCCTCCCTTTCTTTCCCATTCTCTCACTTTTTGCATGACTGGATTGGATTTATATTAACCTAAACTCTCCATCAAAAAACTGGACTCTCGTAATCAAAAAAAAAGTTGCACTAGATGGTTTTCTTCATATGCTCGTGTCTTCTTCTAAAGTGAACCTCTTTTATTTGGTTAATTGACTTTTTTTTATTTAATTGCCTATATATGATGATGATTATTGGGAATATTGTTGGATGCATGCAGATGATGATAATGATGATGTGAATGAAAAAAATTCACCGGTAATTTTTCTCACATATATTTCCTTACACAGTATAAGTATATGGATTCCTATCTAAAGACAGTAAACATTGTCGTAAGCTTAAAACATGTTTATCTTCCTATTTATGAACCTCATCATATATTTATAGCCTATTGATGTAAAGAGTTTTTGGTTGTATTATATTTATCCATTTTGATAATGACTGTAAATGTGAATTGCACGAGAAAAGACATATTTTTTCTACACGTAAGTCGCTTTTTAAGGTATTGTTTATCATGTCATGTTGGCTATCAACTTTAAGTATATAGTGAATGACTATAAAATAGAGTAACAACCGATAAATTGTTAATTTAGTAGCAGTAAGAAGGATACATTTTTATAATAAGTGTGTAGAAGATATATATGTAGTATGGTAAACATTGTAATAAGTATACTGTATATTATGCAATATTATATAATTATATAATATAGCAGTAAATTAATCTAAGTAAACGTGTAGGTATTTATTCTCCTATAACTATTATGCTAACTGTATTTTTTATCATGTCAAGTTATGTATGAGGTCGTCGTGAGATGTCGAAGAGTATAGCAATTTAGTAGTATAATATGTAGCCATATAATCTATTTGTAATTTTATAGTAGGTATATGCAAGGAGGAGCTAATATTCTTTAAGTTTAAGATTAATTAGTTGTATAATATTAATAATCAATCACTTTTTTTGTTTTTTCTCATTCATCGTTTTCTTGCTGTAATTGATTTCAATTCGCCGCATTCGCTTTTCCATCCTTGGCAGCGGCTGCAGATGCTGTTGCTGGTGGTGGTCCGTCTGTTGGCGATGCGGCTTTAGGAGAGGATGGGGAGCCACCTTCAGAACGAGGAGGCATTCTCTCGTTAATAGCATCCAGTCCTTTGGCTTCTTCAAATGACATAATCTTATGATTTGCTGAGAACCCTTGGAGAGCTGTGTGATGAAGAAGAAATCAAATCAATACATGAACAAAATTTCAGAATCCTAATAAGCTCTTGTATATTAGAATGCTACGCTTATTTTGTCTAAAAGTTATTAGAAAGTATTTATTCCTATCATCAGTATATTGCTCTTACCATTTCTAAGTGTGGTTCTGCCTCCAGACAGTGCTCCGAGGGGTAGATTACCAGTTGGTGTAAGACCCTTGAGTTGCAGCACACTTTCGCTTTCCTCGCTGAGAATGAGAGATAAAGCAAGATTTTTCGTCATATCATATTCCGCATAGTCACAGTTGACTCAAGCGAAAGTATCACTCATGTTATTCACTTACCGGAGGACAGAGAAGACTCTAGCCATTTTGCCTATGGCACGTATCTTATTTCTGATTACCTCCTTCCTTGCCATAGCTGATGCCGCTAAATGGTAACGGGAAGAGAAATGAAAAAAATTAATCTAACAACTGTCAGACACATTGGAAAAGTCAAGATTTTAATTAATCTGTCTCTAAAAATTTCGTATTATCACAAGTAAAATGCATAGTATATTATTCATGACTACGTTCTCAAAAGCATTGGTTTACTAACCAAAGGAAAATACATTTATCAATTAAAAATTAAGACCCAGTCACAACATTTTTCCAGCTTCGTTCGTCGTCATAATTTTAACAAAATATAAAACCAGAACCAAGTAATAAAATAAAACATGAACGAATGGAACAATAAAGAGTTAACAAAACGAATGCAACCACTATCATATCATCAACAACTCGCATTTCACTGCCAAGTCACCACCAAAAGACCTGAACAAATTGTTTATCGTTCCTTTAATTATTTTAGTCATCTCTGTATCTCCAGCCAATAACACCAACCACCACGAAAAAAAGTCAATCACCACTACCATCACCATTAATGCCGTATTATTTCGTAAAATTTCGCCCTTTCTATTGAATCCTAATGGCATTTTAAACACGTACCCAAAATCATGTATATGTATGTTACTATAATTTTAATATTTCACCACGAATTTGAAAACCACACAAAAATTCATGAGTATTTGCCAGCCAATTCAGTTATTCCAATTATTGGAAAGGGTTATACAATCATAGTAGAAGGGAGTGCAGGGTAACAGATCTTAAAATAAGAAATGTGAGCCTATTACCTTTCTTAGTTCAAGTACCCTATACAAATGCTATATTTACCTGAACATCTAACCTTTTGTCATATTTGATTTTGTTGACAAAAAACAGGCCTGTTTGGTATGCCTAAGAAAGCAAGCAGAAAGCTTTTAAAAAATAAAACATTATCCAGCAAGTTGAGCCGTAAAACTAAGTAAGAAATTGGTTGAATAGCAAATTAAAAGGACTGACGTAGGCGAACAAAAAAACATTTACGAGAAAAAGCACATTAGACAAATGATTTCTTGGAAAATGTAAGCCTTCAAAAGTAGCTTAAAAGCCAGAGGTAAGTTGACGAATTTCGTAAACAGGAGTAGGAGATGCAGGTACATAGGTTTTCGTATGTATTGATGTATGTACCTGCGTGCTACTATCACAAATATTGCAGTTCTTACAATAGAATATTAAACTTTTATATAATAATTAAAGGATGAATTGTTGAGAGAAAGGGGAAGAGTTTTGATTTCACAAGTTTTGAGTCATTTGTTGCATTATATAGAAATGTACAGTGGGGTAACATTTAGTGCTCCTATATATTGCAGTGTGATCCTACATATATATATTTTGTATCAGTCAGTACACACAGGGGTTGAAACTGGATTGGATACGTAAAATCTTAAAAATTGCGTTCATTCCATTATAGGTTTTCGTTTGTTGCAAATACACAAAGTTTTCTACATTGTATTGGATGCATGAATGAAGGATAGAGTATAATATAGAGAAATATATAGGAGTTCAAACTTTAAAACTGTATTGTCCAGTGGTACGTGTCACATATATAACCACTATTAAAGACCAACGACAATATCACATATATACATATACATAAAAGGCATTCATTCATAGACTCATTCACTAAAACATACACACACAATAAACTTTCCAAACTATGCAGGGTCATGCTTTTTCTACGGGTCACTAATTCTCTAACGACTA
>JAANSM010004605.1:0-11113 GCA_036850725.1 Orchesella villosa
AAGTATTAGTCCATTAAGTTAATAATTTAATTTCTACTAACTCGTCCCCTCCTAGCTTGACTCTATACATAGGTCCATATTTTTGTGACCATTCTACAAACTTTTTGTAGAATCTTGAATCCGTTTGATGTACGTTTCCCAAAATAGGAAGTCCCCATGGCCCTAAAAAGCATAAGGCAAAGGTGGTTCAGAGGTTATTTGTGCTTTGGAGCTTTTCCTTTCCAATGAAACATTATATTTATTAAATGTATGGCTCTTTGTAATACCTGGAAGGTTTATTTTCCTTTTCCTGTTGGACTTATAACGGAAGTAAAACAGAATTGTAATCACAAACGCGATGACATACACTTGAAATGCCATTTTGTTTGTAGTTGAGACGCGACTGTAACTTTTGGCGTTATTTCTTCCACTTGTGCATAATATGCCGTTTCATGGAATTCTAAACAGCAATGAGTTTAAATGGAATATAATTAGTAAAATACACAATGGTGCTCCAGTACTTCTGTGAAAATTATTATCAGTTCAATTTTTGTTAATTTGTTTGCCTTGAATATCATCTGTAATATGAATAAACACCATTCAAAATTAGGTGTATTATCTACATCCTAACGAGGTTGCGACCGGTTCTGTTTTATCATATTATTGTGTACACAATTGTGTATCTCCTGTGCATTTCATGTTGAGAAGTCTACTTACGCTTGATATGCTATGTCAATGTGTCCAACTAATTCGAATTGTGCATGTTTGTCGACTATGTTTGTCATGCATAAATCAAATCATGATTAATTTAGTACTACACAACATATTTCCAGTTAAATACTCAAAGACCATTGATATTTAAAGTAATGACATCGAGTAACCTCGTCGTAGCATTTTACTTGATAAGGTCTACCTTTTTTGGATGGTTACAATAGAACGGCCAGTTTTTAAGTCCTACGACAACCCTCGTTTAAATAATAAATTAAACACAACTGCGTAGAGGATATTGTATCAATACTTAACTGTCAGCACTAAATTGTTTGGTTTACGTGGTGTTAGTGTTATTTATAAATAATGCAATTTATGTAGATCATAGGACGCATACCACGAAATTACTTTTAGCGATGCCAATAAGCTCTAAGCTGATAAACCTCATTTAAATTCATGGGAAATTGTTGGCACATTCAATACACAAATCGAGAATTTGCTTACATTTTTCCTTTTTTTAAACAACAAAATTTTAGAACCTAAAGTTAACGCAAGAAAATCCAAACTGTATCGTCGACTCAAGTTTCCATCGCCAACCTTCGTTGTTCCTATTAGTCCGTCAATACTTTCATCCTCTTTTATTATTTAATAGGGAAGCATCCATAAAAAAGAAAAAGAAAGGAGGGTTTCCCAGTCCAGCTTTATCAATATGCGTTACTCACAATCCCAAAACATAGAATGCAAACTGTGTAGCCAATAAAAATATATAAAATGTGCACCTCGTTTGCTTAGAGAACAATATGATGGATCCATAACTTCCAGTGATTTAGCCATGCCATGCCATACCATGCATATCATCCATTGACTTGCATTCTGCTTTTATGTTTTTCGTGAGCCAGCTAAAAGAGATCCTTTTGAATTTACTCCCGTCATAAAATACACACATTTTTTGCCATGCACATTTAAAAACGGGAAGGAAAAGCTTGTGTGTGTGCCATTTTGGAATCTTTACTGCTTTCCGATTGAGTAACTTTTGGGACACGTACAGTTCAAGTTCTTATTTCATAAGCATTTCCCATTCCTATTGAAATTCTGCGATTTAGGGCGCTCACAAAGCGGAGATTTATGCTTAGCAGAATTTTATCTTGTCCTCATACATAATACAAATGAGATATACACACAGGCATACTTATTATACGCCTTTTAAATGAGGTCCTTTTGCGTTATTGCTGTCTCTCTCTCCTCTCTCTCACTCTGTCTCTGAAAGCAATATGATATTCATGAAAGAGAGAACCTGGAGCAAGATTTGTATGAAAAATTCCTTTCGTCACTAACTTTCCATCCCATTTTATTATATTTATTTTCAGATTTTATTTTCAGTATATCTTATTGATACCGGTTGCACAGTGTGAATTGCGAGACAGGAAATGATGCAGTGAAAACGAATCGTGGAAAACATTTCCAGCTCATTTGCTGTCTTTTCAACCAGCTTAATGCTTGGCTCACATGGATGTGTCTACTAGAAAAGAAATGAGGAAACGAATGAATAAAAAAGATGTATCCACTCTTTCACCAGATTCTACAGCAGTCAAGTTGATTCATATAGTATGCATTATATAAAATACTCTTGTTACTACTTATTGTAACGTGCTTCACAAAAATCTACATTTTACAACTACCTATAACTTGTTATAGTCGTGTTTCATAACATTATACAACTCAACGTCTCTCTAGTTCACATTAATATTAAGAGGAAATATATTTAGGTTAAGTGGTTGGTAAACGCCAACAATTTAGTATGCTTCCCTTGTGTACCTGTTTATATGTGTGGCTCGTTTCACGGGCAGTTAAGCACATTTGCACGAATGCTTTAATCATAGAGCTATGAGAGCTACGCTCCGAACTGGGAAATTTTCTACCTGACAGATTTCGAAATCATTCATTATCTGCTAAAATGTAAATAACGCAACTGGAAGGGAAAAGGCAAGGGCTTCGAGATGTTGTGCTGGAATATTAACATCGTTCTGCTGAAACTGAAACACTACACTGTTTTTTGATATTTCCATGTAAAAGTCATGTAGAATGAAAGTGGGACGAGGAAACATGGGCATAGAGAATTGAGCTGGTTTCATGACTATATAGCTAGTGTGTAGAAATGTTATATGTGTACTTTTTAGACTTGAGTAAGAGGTACCTATATATTTACTATTTACACTATCATTTTGTTACAACATACGTTCATTCATATAAACAAGACTACCTAAGTTTAATAATGCTATAGGATGTACATGATATAGTTTTTTGGACGCCAGAAAGCTAAAAATACTTATGTGATCAGAAGGAAAAGAGGAAAATATGGATTGTAGTAGTTTTGGTTGAGTGACATTAATGCAGAAATTATTCGAATGTAATCCATGGATGCGCTGTGTTTTCCACAGAATGAATGAATACATAAAAAGAGAATGAAAGCTGTGAACTTGGAGGGAGGCGGCGGACGCATCGAGTTGACATTCTACAAAGGAAAGGAAGCGACGAGGCGAATGAAAAGAAAAACGAAATAGCGTGAATAACTGAAGCAGAGCTGCTTACGAAATTATGCAAAGTTGCTGGAAGAAAATATGCATGTTGAATAAAATAATACGCATCTTCTAAGGATATTGGTAGGGATGGTTTAAATATATATTTATGTACATCATGAAAGGCAAAATGTCCGTTGGTCCATGAAGATGATTTTGGGAGATTACTTTCTTTATGTACATTCTGCATTGTACACAATGTAGCGCTTGAACAAGAGCACATTCCTTCGCCTTTATGTCTTTTTGCTTTCCCACTCACACATATATATAGTTCTAAGACTACGAAGGTACTAACGGGTTTGGGATTTACAATAAATTAAATGTATCTATTGTTTATTTAAGCCCGTTGCTCATAAAATGTCAAGAAGAAAAACTTACTAGGTATATACGCGCATACCCATTAAACATACTGTATGATGCTTTGTGTGCAAAGGTAAATTGTCGTCAAATATTTTAAACTTTTGGAAAAGCCATTAAAACGGTGTGAATTCGTATTCCTTCAACCGAATTCAACTAAACTTCTTCCTCCTAATCCTTATAACTTTAGCCAACAAATAGTTGTTCTCGCTTGGAAAGCGTCAAAGACATTGTAAACTTGGACGTACGCTTCGAAAACTCATGTTTTTTTCTTCTTCCAAATAAACTTTAGAAGGAAACCCAAGGTCGAGCTGTAACTGTCTTTTGGGTGTAGGATATTGACTAAACTACAATATGGTAGAAACAACCTGAAAGCTCGTTATATCATCATATCATATCGCATCATAGTGTGTTCAACGCACGTTCTCAAGTATATAAATATTCTCGTAGACTCATCATAATACAAATTCATCTTGTCCGAAGTAAGTACACCCGTTCCTGAGCCAGAGTACGTATCAAAAAAATAAAACTTTGTGTTTTCACTAAATTGCCGTCAACGTCTATTCCCCTATCAACTTTATACACGCTTCCTTAAGCCATCATAGTAACAAGTCTGACAATGAAAAGACAAGACAAGGAACCACAGTGACTGGCCTTTTACAGAAAATTTGAGACAAGCCTGTTGTTATCCTTTATAACCCCCACACATTTCGAAAGTACACTTTTTGGAGAAAGGGGAAAACGTAAGACGAAAGCTTGAAAAGAACTGCGTTCCTTATTCTCTTAGTTCGTTACTATTGCTAGTTGTCCCAACTTCTGAAATGTTAAAAGAAAGTTTCATGAATAAGGAAGCTGTCATTTATTCTTGGAGAAGTGAGTAAAGTAACTTTCACATATGCATTTTTGTATCATTCTCTGTTTCAAAGCGACTCGCTATACGTAATCAAACAAGAAGCGATGGAGCTAGGCAGAGAAAGTCTGACAGAGAAAAAAAACCCAGAGAAAGTTGGAACTAAGAGAAACTTGTTCCCATTGCATTGGACATGGCAAAGGTTCAGAAGCGATTCGAAGAGGCGAATGGGTTTCATAGAAAGTGTATAGTTGAAAGACTTGTGTGAAGTTACAATAGAATGAAACTTAGTTATTTGATAGCTTTATAAATATGACGCCTTCATACATAATCCGAAAGGGGAAGCGGAATAATGATCCACATGGTACGATGACTAGCAAATTTGCTTGTTCTCGATTTAATTGATCGGTATTGTATTGATGTCGTTTATCATCATTTTATTGGTTTATGGCTTTTAAATGTACTTGAAAGGCAAATGGCTCACAAATAGATTTGCATTTCATCTTGCTAGTGTGATGCTTTTTCTATCGTTTCGGTTTGCAACCAAATAAATGTGAAGTCAACCTATAGTAAATATATATAAGAGTATTGTTACACGTTTTCGATTCTGAATTTAATGGCACGTATCAGCCTAACAAAAGATTAAAAATTTATCAGCTACTCTCCAACTCAGTTCGCTACTCAAGAAGTTAGAACCGAAAGGCCGAGAAAGTTGTTTACGTGTTTTTAAAGTACGTATTTGTGAAGGCACGAAAGTAAAAACAGTCGACTTTTATTTCACCGCGTTTATGCCCATTGTTTTCTGTAGGGAGTTGTCAGTTGTCAGTTAGCCTGAAAGAATTTTCAACGAAATATTTCTTACTTTTCATTTTTATTCAAGTCGCTCGCTGTAGCTAGCCTCCAGTGATGTAGATTATAAGGGAAAAGCCGAATTACATATTCTGATAGATGAATGTAAATCGTGGGAAAACATCACCTTCAATCCTAAAGCGAAAAAGACACTTGATCCTTTGCACCCAACCTATGTAGCCTAGTTTTTAGGATTTCGTTCTGCTGTACATCGTTTACTTTATGCTAACTAAAAGTCGACTTTACGTGATGCGATTTTTCAACAGCCAAGCAGTAAAAAGGAAATTTACTTTCTCTCAACCGATACCCCCCTCTTTCAGTACAGTTCAGTTTGATTTTCTCTCTCTCATTATACTATAGTAATATGATGTGCATAGTCTGAACGTGATCCTGTTCGTGCAATCGAACGAAAGGAGTTACTCAAGTGAAAAGGAATGAAAGGAAAACCCACTTTATATACAAGTGATATCACACTGACACGTAATTCATGCTCTGCACATGAAGGTCAGTTTCAGTTATACAATACAAGTTGTATTATACAACCCTATACATATTGCGTATTTTGTAGTACTACTCACACATGAAAGCTTCAAATGTTCCTTCTTCACTTTCACTATAAATGCAACATACGTTGTACGTACAAGTCAACTTCAGTTGGACTTGTACATTTCCTCATTTGAATTTTCAACTGATTGAGATACACTCTAGAAACATATACGAGGATCCGGTCTGTATATATGGTATGTATAGTGATAGTGGTTTATATAGAATTGAAAGGAAAATACTATAATATTCTTATAAAGAATTATGAATGTAGACATACTCCGTTCATACACACACTCCAGTTTCATAGATCGGAAACCAAAGTGTAATACTTCTGTGGGCGTGTTTGATCCAATAATATAATCCAGTTGAAAAAACGGTTCATTGGGATTCAAAAGCCCTTTGGATGAACTAAATCGATAATTCCATTTCCATTCTGTCATTTAACAAACTTTCTTCCATTATCTTGTCTCCCCTGCAAGAGAAAGTGGAGAGGAGAAAAATCGCCATTGCTCTAGAATAAAATGAGTAAAATATTTTTGCTAGAAAATCAAACGAACAAGGAGCAACCTCGATTTACACCGTATATTCATGTTTACAGTCGTCAAAAGGCAAGCAGCTAGGGCAATGCAGATATTTTGGTTATTTTATTATTTGGTAGAGTTGGTGTGCAAAAAATGCATGGAAATTTGGTAAAATGGTTNTGCAGATATTTTGGTTATTTTATTATTTGGTAGAGTTGGTGTGCAAAAAATGCATGGAAATTTGGTAAAATGGTTTATTGCTGGAAAAACGACTTTGCTACATTCATTCTCACTCTTGCATTCCCATTGCCCTGACTGAAAAGAGCTGAGTTTGTTTAGTTGGTTTGGTAGTAGTTGTGCTGCTCACACTTCAGCATAATCTATTCATGCATGCATACACTAGTTGTGGCTTGTGACCACGACCATCTGACTGACTTTTATGAAAATATAGCGTTTAGTCAAATAATGTATATCCGAAATGCAAAAAAAATCCTCTAGCACTGACAGAAGGATTGTGCTGTATTAACACTGAGGCTTATATATGGTGTTTACTTTTAATGATATTCATAATAATATCTATATAAATGTACATATTATGTATGCCTTTCTTACTCAAACCAATGAAATTGTTATCTATGTGTATAGTACATAGGAATTTATATACCAGCGCCCAAAACTAGAAATGCTATTGATATACATGGTCAGAGAACAAATTCTACGTGATCGACGGACTTCTTTGGCTCTGACTGAAACAAACTGGCAATCCCAAATCAACTCAAATGTTATATATTTATATATGTGAACATTTTAGATTCTTACAAGCCTACTTGGCTCTATTTCAAAAGTTATAAATGTGCTTCCCTATTTCCACAAGGTTTCTACTTCTCTACCACACAAAACACTATAAATGCCTACTTTCTTTTTGGTTTATATATATGTTACACCTACACATCAATTCTACACGAACATGCTTAGAGCTATCCAGTTCAACGTGTATTAGAAGAATGTCCATCGCACTAATAGTAAAGTTAACTTAGTCTCCACATTTTTTTATTCCCACTTTCTCTTTTTCTTACTTTTTCTTTCCACTTCTTGTCACTACTTTCTCTTCCCTCGCGCTTTTACTCACTCCTATCAAAAGTCATCCTCATCTAGTAAAAGGAAACCAGTAAGCACAAACTTTTCCCCCCCTGCTCGTTTTAATTCCCCGTACCATCCGAACTTCAGTTAGTTAATAGACATTTTAGCCTCATGTAATGTTTATATACCATATGGGCAGGGAAAGGTTCTGGTATTCTGATGCGTGGCAGTGATGAATTCATAGTTTCAGAATTTATCAATAGATTCAAGAGTTAAACAGCACTCTACATATGTTGGATTTGGATTTACAAAATAAATTCTGTATACGTTGATAAAGCGCGTACTATATCAACGATTGATAGTCATGTCATAATTGAAACAACTGATTAAACTTCTTACGTCCTGGTTTTACAAGTTCACTGGTAAGTAAAGCAGTGCAATGAGCTTGTAAAATGAACACTACTCTACCGACTCTACCTGAGTACTTGATAAGAACTCTACCTAATACTATTCCTTTTCAAGCATATTTCTAACAAGGAATTCGTATTAACAATACCGAATCACGAATGATCTTGGATCAAGGATCTGTCTATACGGGCTGTCTACTCTTCTTTCCTTGACGATTAGGAAACACAATGGTTTGGTTATAGCAGATTACATAACAATAATTATTATTAAATGCGTATATTCCCGCATTGTAAAAAGGGTAAAGAATTTTAACTTAACTTCCATTTTCTCGGCACTACAAGGAAAAAGAAACGTCGAATTCGTTACTCACGCTACTGTAAGATGTTAGAATTATTGCGCAGGATCACCAAAGATGTGTTGTCTTGTCTTGTCATGCTGATGATATGACTTATATCTACTTATAAGTTATAAGCTATGTAATATAGAATGTGCTGCATCGACGTACCTAAAGCAACATCAATATTCTTTAATTAGGTATTGAATGATATTAAAATTAAAAGTATGACGCATTTCTTTGAAAGATTAATTTTATGCTAGAGTTATATTAAATACCTCACAGGCAATGCAAACATTCAATATCATGAAGAAAGTAATAACTAGCGGAAGTAAACTAAAAGTGGAGAGAAGCAAATGTAATTCTAATACCTAAATGTTGGTGATACATATCAGGACATCATAAACATTTCAGGTGGGATGATAGTTCAGTCCAAGGTAGCAAACATGATTCTATTCAAAATATCCAAACTCCATGATATCAAGATTGTGAGTTTTCGTTATTTCGAGTTTAAAAGGAGTAACTGGGGCGCGCGCGTCATTCTTAACACAGACACTGATTTTCGTAATAAAGACTGAAGAATGTAGGGTATACATTTGCGAACTTTTGAGTCTTTGTATTGTGTGAGCAAGCTGAGTTACGTTTACGTTCAATGTTCCAAAGTGTGCATACTACGTGAACAAAACAGCCTACATGGCAGCAGATGCTGTAGTTTTACACAATACAAGGACGTGAGCTTTTTCTATTGAGTATATATATATATATGTGTGTTTGTGTGAATTTTTGACGCTCTTCCATTCATGGTTGATTACACCTCTTCTTTTCTCTTCCTCCTTCCTTTTTTGTCTTTTCCAGTCTATTTCTATTTTCGGGAAGATTTTTCGGGACAGGTTCCCTGGTACGTCTGGCGCGATCTGCTCTTCTTATTCTCATAGAAATCTATTATATTTTGGAGTGTACATGTTACTAGATTTATGTGCTATTATCACTTGATCTAGATCAGGTATCTAAAGACTATCACTCTCTTCAAAAAGAAGAAAAAGTATTTCCCTTGGTCCTGTCGTCTCAATATGATGCCATCATCCCGTATATAAACGCAACATTATAGGTACACTTTCACCCTGCATGCTCTCCATCTTCTGTTTTTCCGTCAGCCTTCTCAAAAAGTATTAGGTTTGCTGCCCATTTCATCTCTTCACAATGTATTAATACTGAACAGGCATAGATAGAAATAGCTTCAAGCTTCAACTTGGGTGCATTTGTGCCTGAACACTGACATTTTACACGTCCATCCAACATTGCGAGAGAAGATGAAGCCTTGTTCGGTTGTCCTTCGTTTTGTTGAGATGAAACGTTTTTGGAGTAATCTAACCGTCTTAGCAAGTCGCCAATTCCATATGGTCTTGTTCACCTTCTCATGATCGTACAGATTATGGGTATCGTGAGAAATATTTATTTTTTCCTATACAACATAACTGAATATGAAAAAATGAGTACCAATTTTATAAGAAAAGTTTTATTGATAGTATGTATTTTTCCTTACTATTCTCACTGTACTTACTACTATAAATAGGCTTTATCTGTTGGTGAGAAGAAAACATTAACTGATATCTTTCAATATAGCTAACAACCCATAATGTGATATCATAATACTGATGTATGTGAGAGCAACAACTTCGAAGTATATTATTTAGTTTTTCGTTACTTTTACCATCATCTTTGCCGTCACCACCATCAACATCTTCATCAACTGCTCCTTTTGCTATCATTGTCACATTTCCTTCCCCTTATACTATCATTTCATCTCTTCATCAAACTGTCATTATTATCGCTTCGGTTCTCTGTTACCTGATGTGTATCAAAAACTAATTAAGACTGCTGAGAATGAAATAAACAGCAAGGCAAGGACATCATTTAATTTACGAGATAAAAATGTATAAGGTTTCTGTTACCAACTAATAAATGTGAAGCACGCCTGGATGAAAAATGTTTTAGTATGGATTTTATGAAGGTAGGAAGTTGATGGTGAAGTATTTCGGGAAAAGGAATGAGTTGTTGATAGTGACAAGGGATTGTGGCAATATTATGTAACTGTTTTGTCAAAAAAAATATTGCACAAACAATTACAAGACTAAAGTGGATTTAGATCCTCAACTACTCGCTTAAAATATACACAGTCTAAATTGCAAAACTTAGCTCACAATTGTGATTTTGTGACTGTTTTTAATCTTTGAGAGTATGCCTGTCAGTTTCAATTTCAGTGAGTGTCAACACTCATAAAACATGACAAAAATCAATTTTGCCTTGTTGATGCCACTTAATTTATCCATGTTCAATCTACTTCTATCTCTCAGCCTCCTATAACTTGTTGTTGTATGTATATAACTAACTATGTACTGAGTATAATGATCTACATACGAGCACTTCTGATCCTACTAGTACCGAGCTCCAGTTGCACAATTACTTCATTCTTCAATAAAAAATGTTAATATTTTTGTGAAATCAAATAGGCATCATGTTTATATACTTCGTGTAAACAATTTTTATAATAATAAAATATACATTGTCCTTGGAGAAGTGGGGGTGACACTACAATGACTTTGACTGACAGACAGGGTTCTTACAGAATTAGCAATGTCGTTTATTCTCTATAAATCATGCCAAACAGCTTTTATTTTTAAATATAACATATACAAATACGCATTGCACAAGGTATAAACGTCATATCATAAGAAAACCTTAACACACCAAGCGAAAACAGAAGACTTACAAAAGACCGAAACACAACCAGAGAGAAAATTCTTGTAGACAAGCTTACGAGAAACTTTTTTCGTACATTCTACTTTTTCCTTCTGTATGTTGTCCGCATATAAAGTGATCCTGCTAATAGGATCACGAAGTAAAA
>JAANSM010004606.1:0-11110 GCA_036850725.1 Orchesella villosa
CGAATACTGTAATTACTAAATTAAGCCGGAAATGCGTACTTTTCAGTTTGAAAATGAGAGCAAACACGTATGTCATTAATAATTTGTGGGAAACCACATTTACAATCAATATTTTCTATTGCATGATCTCTATTTGTTATTTTATGATATCATAGAAAGCAAACACATTCATATGTTTGACTGTATGTCGTGACAAAACGGTAGATCGTTAGTAAAGATTAACCACAGTTTTAAAATATTTGTTTTTGGTTTGGAAGCTCATTTTAAATCATAAATTTAGGTTGCACAAGATTAAATGTCCTCAATAAGAAACACCTTGCCACAATTCGATCATATTAGAGGAATGAATGGAATATATGAAATGCGTGCGTCTGCTGAGACATTTGCGTAGGAGATATTAATATTGTGGCATTATTCTTTATCTATACCAAAATTATATGTCTCTGTTATTGTTTTTCGGCTGGGTTTGTTACTTAAAAATCGAGAAGTTTTGAATTAAAAAAGTACAGCACTTCATTTTATAGGAAATATAATCAATGCAAACATGACCGGACGGAGTATATCTTGTACCTCTCTATACGTTGCATTATTCATGTTTATCCTATCGTAAATGGCAATATCAAATTCGTCTTAATCTGAACAATGATATCAGCGTGGTCGTGTACCTAAAAGTATCATTGGTGAGCGACAATGGCATACGCCTCAAAACAAATGTTGCCTTATAACTTATTACAAAGATGTTCGGTAACGAACTAGAGGACAAAGGGATTCTTTTAATGTAATTTTTAAATAATTCCTCGAATGACTACTCTAACATGTCAATACATATCTTAAACATTATACCTCAGTTACAGGAAATAAAACGTGCTGAAAACAGTAAAATAATTCCTTCAAGGTCAGCTGCACTGCAAAGGCAAGCAGCTGTAATCGTTGAAAAAACTTGAATCTACAAGGCAAAGTAAGTACTTTTAGTGCAGCAGACAATGAGACAGGTTTGCATTATAACAATTTAGAAATACAATGTAAAACAGACAAGAACAAAAATATCTGTCGGCTCATAATGTACCGTACCTACCTACACATCGCATATCCCACAGGAGGTCATAGTCATCATACTGCCATGGGAATAATGTGAATGTAAATAAGATGCCAACAAACGCGAGTAAATTTCATTCTTCCTTTTTGTACTGTATTGTTGCACTTGCATTCATTTCGTGACGGGGTACTGCTATGCATTTACAAACATCACTCACAAAAAAAAGCTCTTAACTCCTGCTGCTACATCATCCACAAGAGGACAAGAGAGCCCATAAGTAAAATAGATGTAAAATAGATGTGGTGTTGGTGGATTAACATGAGACGTGTTGTTATAGGGGTAGAAATGGGTATGCATACAGCTAAATCCTACGTTTGAAAACAGTAAGGAAGTAAAAATGGCATTAATAGGGTAGTCTTGCGTTGCAAGTATTTACAACTTGCCCTCACACAACTGACTCTCGTAGGCACTCATAATAATATTACCAGAAATCATACAATATTGTGCTCATGCAATGCAACTCTCCGTATACATATATGAACGATACAATACATCATAATATAACGTAACGTAACATCTTGGGGTACAAAAATACGAGAAGAAAGTACACATTTTCATGCTTGATACAGATCCATAATACAAGTTTTTCCTACACACACAGAAAAACATGAACATGGGTAACTGAACTGATTCCCTTTTATTTACATTTTACATTAGATTGCGGTACTAATAATATGCAAGATTAGCCTCGTAGAACGAAAACGGTACCTTTTCGGAAAACGATACAATATATAATGAAACAGACTGAAGATGATGATGATGATAATGAAGATACCATCATGATGATGATGATGCTGCTTCATTTTGCGGTTGTTGTGCATTCATTTCATCACGACAGTTTCCATCTCCCACAAAACACATTTTAGTTTATCCTTGTGCTTACTTGACTAAAATATATTTTCGCATAAAAAAATTAGCATATTAGCATCAACTTTTAATCTGCATATGAGCAAAAAACTAAGCTCTCTTCTGAGCCTATGTTGCTGCTTCTGCAGCTATCTGTTGTGTTCTGTGCTATTATGAAATATGGGGAATGTGTGCAAGAACTAGAGTTGATGTAGTGTTTTTTATATATATTTCATTTGTGTAATGTGAAGAGTTCTGTGATGTTTTTGTTATTTTGTAATGCTCTGCAAATGGGAAAATGATTGTCATTTGGTTCCTATGTACATAATAGGAAGATGCAAGAGCTCATCTGTATATCATATTTTTTTAGATGAAAAGGGGTTTTCTTTTTCTGCAGTATTTTGATCACTGTATTGTATAACAGATAGAAATGGTGTCGTCTCATTGTGTAAATTGTGTTCTATATTCCTAGTATTTGTGGGCAACCTTGCTGCTTATTGTGGTAAGCTAATTAGAGCTAAATTGCAAAATGATGAGTATACCTAGTATTCTCTTGTAGAGACAAAAGTGTGCAAGTATTGATTTACCAAATGGCATGCTTGATGCTCAAACAACTCAGTTTAGTATCAGTTTCAAACATTTGTTGTAACAAATTTTGTTAAACATTTTTATAAGGAAGTTTATTGAATTGCTGTTCATTAAATGTTCTCATCCATCCAGCATTTTTATAGCTGTGTAAAATTAAGTGTGGAAGTAACAAATATTTATTGTTCATTACAGCAATCGTATATTGTATTAAACATTATCGTTGAAAGCATGATTGGTATGCTAATAGGAAACGTTGGCTTGTTAACTGCATGTTAATATTGTGTGGTTTGCTACACTTGTTTTTAGACACTAAAGTAAAGTTAGGTGTAAGCAGCTCTTACTCATGCACAAGAATAGGTTTATGTTGTTTTCCCGACAGTCAAGTAACCTAAGAAAATGGAATCGTCAATGTTACGCTTTAATTAATAGACTCGTGTTTTCATTAACAATTGCAGGCTTTTCGTCTTTGGAAATGAAGTACGTTGCATCCATATCAACACAAACATGAAGTATTTCTCCCTTTACTGCACTAGTCAAGACTAAGTTCCGAAATAATAAGGGTTTTATACTACCCAATTGTAAATGAGATATAACAAAACTTGATCAAGAATACATGTGTGTACCCATACAGTATGAACCTTAGATACCCGAAAGGGTCTAACTGATTATCTGAAAGTTTACTGTACAGTACTCATCAGGTGTCTAGTTTTCTCCAGCTTCAAATCCTTCTCCAAGTATGAAGTATTGTGTAGCTATGGCGTGAATCAATAGCCATACAGCTATTCGAAATCAAATTGTAATTATGAAGTTGGAGAGAAACACAAGGATCTCAAGAAGTTTAGTTCAAGGGAGAGAAGAAGAGAACGTAGTCAAATCTAATGAGAAAATGACACCAAAGCCTTTTGAAATTAGTGATACGATAGCAGAGTATCAGTTTTTTATGAGAAAATAGTACATATGAAGATATTGCAAGTTGCTAGTCAACATTTGCAAACATGATTGGACTCCAGAAGTTTCTATTTTTATTCATATCCAAGTATCGTCGCAAGTTAGGGTTAGTACTTGCGTCGTGTGTTAGGAACCTGTACAGAATTGGAAAGAGTAGGCTGGCTTTTATAAGTGTACTTTACTACATCTTCTGGTTAGGACTTATTCTACGATTTGACGAAGTAAATAGCTTAGAATGCGGAGTAATTAGTACCAGCGCCAACGATAGTAATAGTAGTGCTACTAATGCTAGTGTATCTGAGTTTGTGTCAAACTGTGTGAACGGTGATTGCGTCAATGGGGCTTGTGTTTGTCGCAAAGGGTGGTATGGCCCTAGTTGTCAATATTGCTATGGAAAAGTTAGGTGAGTAATTTAAAAAATATTATATTATATGTTCTCGGTCCTCTTGGTTACTTCGTAAAACTATTTAAGTGGGTTTAACTGGATATAACATGGAGGCTTTTAATGATTATCAATAGAGTTCAAGGTAGTAGAGGATGGATTAGTGAAGAACGGTGATTGCGTCAATGGGGCTTGTGTTTGTCGCAAAGGGTGGTATGGCCCTAGTTGTCAATATTGCTATGGAAAAGTTAGGTGAGTAATTAAAAAAAATATTATATCTATGTTCTCGGTCCTCTTGGTTACTTCGTAAAACTATTTAACTAAGTTTAACTGGAAATAACATGGAGGCTTTTAATGATTATCAATAGAGTTCAAGGTAGTAGAGGATGGATTAGTGAAGGACCAGGAAATTACACCAACAACATGAAATGCTCATGGTTGATCGAATCACCCTCAAACGAGTCAACATCGCCCTCCCCCATAATAATTCATATAGAGGAGTTTGCAACGGAATGTGGTTGGGATCATTTGTACATTTACGATGGGGATAACGCCCATGCACCACTCTTAGGAGTTTTCAGGTTAGTTGGACTATCTTATTCAAAAAAAATTAAATCTCTTAATTGAATTTCTAAATCCGTAAAACTGTTTTTTTTACATTTTTTTGTAGTGGTTTGCTAGTCCAGAAAAACTATTCAGTGCTTCGTCTACCTGAAGTTGTCGCTAAGTCAGGATTTGCCTTTCTCCATTTTTACACTGACGTTGTTTACAATCTCACGGGGTTCAATATTACATACAGGTAAGCTGAAGCAGCACATTTATACAGATAACAATTCTTGACTGGGTTAATGATGATACATATGGCAGCTCGTGTGTTTCCCTTGCTACTCATTATAGTGTCAGAGATAAGTAATAATCTTTTGTCAATAATTCTGCACAGAACAAATTCTTGCCCAAGCCTTCGATCTGATTTGACGTGTTCAGGAAATGGCGTCTGTATTGGTGGAATTTGTACATGCGATGCGAATTACAAAGGAGATGCGTGTGAAATCCAAAAGTGCCCAAATAACTGCACTAACGATACAAATCAAGGCACTTGCAACATGGAACATCATAAATGTGACTGTATTAATGGATATAGAGGTAATTCAAAATGTTTTATGACTACAATTCAACATTTATGTAATTTTCTAAAATGTATTTCATCCTGAAAGTGTTACAAGGTAGCCTTATTTCATAACCTAGTGAGCGTTCATGTGGTTGAGGTTAAGTAAAATATGTATAGAGCTTATTAGAATTTAAATTGCGGATATTAGCACTGGTAATTACGCTATTTACAAATTGTTAGTATGCCAAGACATGGTTATGCTTCAATGATATTTTTGAGATATAATGAGCATGAATTATTTATATATGCAAGCAA
Organism: Orchesella villosa; assembly: GCA_036850725.1. Lineage (NCBI taxonomy): Eukaryota > Metazoa > Arthropoda > Collembola > Entomobryomorpha > Orchesellidae > Orchesella > Orchesella villosa. The sequence continues at coordinate 5,284 of JAANSM010004606.1, forward strand.
TTCATTTGCTACAATTTGCACGTCTTCCTATTGGTAATGAAAGGATTTACTTTATTTACTATCAGAAGCGTGTTTCAGTCGTATGTCAACTATATTTCAGTGTAAGAGTGAAAGTGACAAATCAAAACATGTAGACGTTAGGTTAGCTCATGATGAGATTGAGTTTTGGAATGACATTGCAACAACTAACTACCCTTCTGTCCGTTATAATAGGAAATGATTGCAGCCAGATTGAAAAGAGAGGATTTTGGGAAGTAGTTACGCCAATCTCAGAAGTACCTTTGGGGAGTGCATCTCATTGTTCGGTCCTTGTCAATGATTATTTGTGGGTGTTTGGAGGGAGTCGCCTTAATTTGGAGCCTAAGGAGTCAATGTTGCAACGATATGATTTTACGGGTAAACTAAGCTAATACTAATGAAATGCAATAATGTAATATTTGAAGTTGGAACAAGCCAATATATATTGGTATATAATTGTTGGTTTTAGAAAACACGTGGGAAATCATTCGTCCGAAAGGCGAGTCTAGTCCTCCTGCTTTATATGGCCACTCCTGTGTTGTTTTTGAAGTAAGATCCTATGCAAAGCTTGAATTTGATGACCATGACCACATTGATAAAGTGTCAATTCAATATGTAATATTATTTAATCAATTATTTTTGAATTCTCCAACAGAATAAAGTATATTTGTATGGTGGAGTTTATGATGGCAAGTTTGGTAATCGAGACATATCCAAGAGTCTGTGGGTGTTTGACATAAGTTCCAAAACGTGGACCGAGGCTAGTGTGAAACCGAGTCAATGCAAGAAGCGAATGTGTGGTAAGAACTCTACACTATTACGCACTTTGACTGTTAAATGCAGAGTCTATTACAATCAAATATAAAAACAACGATATTGAATTTTTCTAGGTCCCTTACATTTATCTGGGCATTCGGCAGTGGTTATAAATGAAAAGGGTGGAAAAAATCGTCACAATAAAATGGTTGTCATCTCTGGCCATTCTCCTCGTTACGGAATATGTCAATGTAATTCAGGAGTACCACTTTGGTAAGTTGAAGACAAAGTTACTCTTGCTGTCACCCAACCCAACGTGTTGCATTACATATATAACATATAAATGACAATTGGGCTACGAAAATGAGAAAGTAAAACGTAAATTATAGGAAGTGGCAACTGGAATGTGATACCAACAAAAGGATATCCAGTCGGGGGAAGTTATGGACATTCAAGTAGTTGGGACCCAGTAACACAAAAAATCTATGTTTATGGCGGCTATAGAATTGATTAACGATTCTGTTCACATGTCTGACAAGTTATTTACCTATGACCCTCTTTATCGTACTTGGTAAGTGTTGCTACTAATACGCATTGCAAATATAACAGGCATTTGCTAGTTATGCGCAAATCAATTCAATATCATTTGTTACTGCGACAGGAAAATGATGGAAGCATCACCCGGTGGTCGTTTCCTCCATACCTCAGTCATTTACAAAGGGTTAATGTACATTTTCGGTGGATGTGCTCACAATGACACCACGTACAGCATGGGCTCCAAGTGCTTCACCGAAGAAGTATTAATATATGATGTTAAGTGTGATTTGTGGTCATCAATGATTCCGTCTGTTCCAATACCAGCGGACATAGCTCGATATGGTCTATCCTCCGTTGTTTACAACGAGTCCGTGTATTTGTATGGAGGATTTAATGGGCTAATCCAAAATGATTTAATTCGATATCGACCACCTGCTTGTGGCAGCTTTTTGGATCAGAAGGACTGCCAGAGTAGTGTGAGTGTGGGAACAAAATGTGCATGGAATAAAACAAAAAAGTCATGTGACGAATACGTAGGTGTTGTTAAAGAGAAAGAGAAACAAAAAGAACTTGATAAGGAGAAGGCAGTTAGTTTCCCTGTAGACAGTTGTCAGAATGGAAAATTCGATGGAAAAATGAAGTGTGCACAATTTATGTCCTGTTCCTCATGTATTCACAATAAGTTTGGGTGCGTTTGGTGTGGCGGACAGTGTCAGCATTCGGAATGCTTGGATCCTAGACACAAGGTAAATTAAATCATTTTGTTGGAAACCTTGTAACAATTACAAAACCCATTTTGGAATTTCTTATCTAATTTATAACCTGAATTCGCTCTTGACAGGCATCAGACTCTGAGCAGTGCCCAAGTGAATGCAGTGCCTTGCTGCATACGTGTCCATTGTGTGTATCAGAAGTGAACTGCATTTGGGGGAAGAAATGTAGTAAAGGAGAAATTGCAGTCCGTAAGTTATTAACAGTTTAGTTTACTTGTTTTCTTATCCTGAAAATGCACATGTTCCATTTCATTTGATATGCCTCTATAAAATTTGAATCTTAGGAAATACAACAGACAGGGTTTCCGACGTAGAGCAGGTCACTTGTGACCAAAGTTGTGCTGACTACACTTCATGTTCCAATTGTACATCCAATCGTTGTATTTGGTGCAACAACCTAAACACATGTGTTGACAAAAATGCGTACGTCATTTCTTTCCCGTTTGGACAATGCATGAGTTGGACAGAGGACACCAAAATGTGCTACAACAAAGATCCTCATTCTATCGCTGCTTCAGGTATCTGCATCTGTTTTAAGATGATAAACTAGAACTTAGTACCAAATCAAAAAAACATTTGCAGAATTTAAAGGAGATTGGTTTTTCACAGTGTGCGACGAAGTGGCTACCTGTGATACATGCTTATCGTTGCCTTCATGTGGTTGGTGCGATGATGGGTCAAGGACTGGTCTCGGTAGATGCATGGATGGTTCAAGTAGGGGGCCACTGGTTGTGGACAGCTCGAGTGTCAACGTAAACTGGACACTTTGTCCCTCCAAAGAATGGCACTTTACGGATTGTCCAGGTACGAATAGTTGGTCGGCATCGAAGGAAGTAAGCCATAGGTGTAATAGAGATTTCAACTAACTGATTTCATTCTAGATTGTCAATGTAATGGGCATAGTACTTGCGATGAGAACAACAAATGTTTGAAGTGCGATGGGAACACGCAAGGTAATCAATGTAAGCGGTGCAGCTCTGGTTTTTATGGAAATGCCTTGAATGGAGGTCAATGCAAAAGTAAGTGCGGCGTTTGCTTAATATCCTATGTTGAGATTTCTACCTGTTTTCCATCGTTTATGATATTTTTCTTTGTTTTCTTTGTAGCTTGTGAGTGTAACGGTCAAGCAGACACATGTCACACGGAAACGGGAAAGTGTTTCTGTACAACGAAGGGTGTCACTGGTGAAGACTGTGGTAGATGTGACACGCAGAGCAATTATGCTGGAGATCCTATTAATGGCTCGTGCTTCTGTAAGTTTCGTTGTAGCAATTGTTAACTACTAAATGTGATTTTAATAGAAGCGTTTGAAAAGTGTCATCGCTTTTTGGGCAATTTGCCAGTAGTATTCATGTAATATATTTTCAAGGGTGTCACTGGTGAAGACTGTGGTAGATGTGACACGCAGAGCAATTATGCTGGAGATCCTATTAATGGCTCGTGCTTCTGTAAGTTGTAGAAATTGTTAACTACTAATGGGATTTTAATAGAAGCGTTTGAAAATTGTCATTGTTTTTGGGCGATTTGCCAGTAGTATTCATTTAATATATTTTCTATTCTAGATGATTTGCAAATTGACTATCAATTCACTTTCAACCTCTCAAAAGAAGGAGATCGACATTACACGAGAATCAATTTTCGAAACTCTCCCACAAAGCCTGATATTGATGCGGACTTCCAGATTACTTGCTCAATTCTGGCCAAGATGAATATAAGTTCCAGCAGTGGTAATATTTCTTCCAAATAATAATACGTTTTACGTTTCGATGCTTACAGTTTCTTACAGGAATATTTTCTGTTTCACTTAATAGGTGGATCTCCAGAGAAAATTCTACATAAAGGCATCAATTGCACGACATTCAGACTCAGATTTGCTAAGAATGACTACAATTTTGGTGGACCGGACAATACCACTATTTATGTGTATGTATATGATTTTCAACCGCCACTGTGGATCCAGATCTCTTTTTCACAATCTCCCAAATTAGATCTTTTACACTTTTTTATTACGTTCTCTACGTAAGTGGGACAAATTCGAATAATTGTACTTCCATGTCACATTATGCAATTTGCTCTCAGCAAAAAATAATCGTCCATTATTTTTCTATTTTTAGCTGCTTTCTTGTGTTGCTTCTAATCGCAGCAATATTATGGAAGGTGAAGCAGAAATACGATATGTATCGCCGTCGACAGGTATGATATACTAGGAATTTTGCCTTCTTCTTCGTAAAAATGGGTTTAAATCACTGGTTAATTCATTTAACAGAGGTTATTCGTTGAAATGGAGCAAATGGCAAGTCGTCCGTTTGCCCAAGTTTATGTTGAAATGGGTAGGGGCCCGGGAATATCAAGACTTCCAGCTACTCGAAAGCGACGAAAGGTAAAAATAATTTTAGTTTTGCATTAATGTCAAGTGTAATCCCCAGTCAAAGTTGATATTTTCTTCTATCATTTCAGCAGTGGCCGAGTCCAATTGCTTTGGAGCCTTGTCAAGGTAATCGGGCAGCTGTGTTGTCACTTTTGGTTACTTTACCGAATGGGGGACAACCTTTTGCTCCTGCTGGACAGTCAGGTAAGAAAATTTATGGGGTTTATACGGTGTAATATCTTTTACTATACCTACCATTGCCAACTTGTAATTGTTTGTTTTTTAATTCTGTAGGTATATCCCTGGGATCTGCCATTGTCGCTCTGGGTAACCCAAGGAAAGTTAGTTTCGAGCCTATAACAAAGACTGATGGGAAAAACAGCAAATTAAGGAAATCTTTGCCGTCTCATAGCCTCAGCACTTGCATATAGTCATATCGTTATTCGTAAAAACAAATAATAGTATTAACATTATGTATCACGATTCGCTACTTTTTAATTTACGTTTGTTATACGTACACTTCCGTTTCAGTTGCAATTTTATTTCTCACTGATTTCTAAACTCAAACACTTTTATACGACTTTAGGGTTTGGGGCTGTAGTGAAATTGTAACTTACTCATCGTCACTAAGTTTTTCAAATACGTATTGCTTACCTGAGAATTTGTTTTAGCGGAATGATTTTTACTCGATATCTGACATTTATATGAATATATTATTTCACTTACAGTAGTTATTGTGTACGAAAACGGAGTCATTGTACTAACTATATTGTAAACAAATGGTATTGGTATAAAATAAACCAGAAAAAATAGTCAAACTTGTTTGTTTTAATCATAATTTTCATCTTATCGTATACAATTTGTCGTAATGCATAATTTTGGCGAGTTAGGTGCGAATGATTGCTTTGGAGTAGGACAGACGGTGCTAAGCATGTGTGGTGAATTATGATGCACTACCAAATCACTTTAAGTAAACTTTGAGTAACCACTTCATTTATATTTAAAATATGATTCATATATATTGGAATAACATTTCGTATTTAGTAAGATAATTAAATGAATTAAAGTTGAAGCTACAAAATCCTATATCTGGACTCAATACTGAATAAATTACAACAAATAGTAAAACTTATACACTAGCGACTATACTTTTAAAAAGCACAAAATAAAATAAAGCTCAGTACGTTGGCGTATACCATTCAAATAATTTCGATAAAATGACATTGCGTTTATATGTACACACGACGAAATTCTAAAGCTTTTTTTACCCGTGTTTATAAAAATGAGACTTAATCTGCTGAAACCTCGAGAGTTGACTCTGAGTCATCATTCAGAGAATACACGACCTTTACTTTAGCTGCTGTAGCCTTCATCA